>JAFBJT010110293.1:117180-136853 GCA_016785325.1 Chascanopsetta lugubris
AAGGATTTCTTCACATTCAACTTTGCAATTCCCAATGAATCTGCAGTGTCATCTATGTGCATCATCAGCCATCATCACAGAGGCCTTGAGCTGACTACAATACAGCCCATTGTAATAGACGGCTGCTGGGCACATGGCCGACCTCTGTGACCAGAACATGTTGTAAAGCAGCTGTGATCGTTTTTATAAAAATAATTTGCTTGTACATTTTATTTTTCAAATTCTCCACTAAATTGTCTTTACTTTTAACTGTGTTTTGTGTAACTTTGTAACTGTGTTTTTGCAGCTGCCCATCTTGGCCAGGACTCCCTTGAAAAAGAGGTTCTTAATCTCAATAGGATTTCTCCTGGTTAAATAAAGGTAAAATATATACAATGACAAAACATAGACTGAACTCCATAGATAAACTTTTCTTAATTGTATTCCTTACTTCAGAACAACCACCTCCTTCATAGCTCATGCTCTGGTTTCACCACCAGCTGCAGATCTTGCAGCTCACCTGCACCATTTGCCCTCTAAACCATCTCTAGAACATCTGGATACTTTAGGAGCACCTTGGATTATCACGCGATAGAATGATTTCTGGCATTAAAGCTGCAATTTGCAGCGAGAATAACCACTGTGCCATTAGCTATTATATGCAGATGGAAATCCGATCTCACCACTTTACACAGAATGTCCTAGAATACAACTAATTAATGGTAGAAATGATGTGTGCTAACAACAACAACAACAACAACAGGATGCATTTACTTCTAAATATTCCCAAGTTGTTAAATTCAAAGTGCCTCAGAGACTTGACACAATCCACAGGACGTCCCTTGTGATGTTGTGGTTGTAAATTGCTGTCATTTGGAATTAGCTGCTCTCCCTCCATCACCAGGAGCACAAAGCATTTCACAGCACCGGGGAGGGGAGCTGTGACAAGTTGGATGTGGTCGCTCCACTGCTTATCATGAATCATCTACAACAAACTGTGACTTTTGATGAGAAAAAAAAAATACAAATAAACAAAATTCCGGAAGCATGCATCTAAACCGGCACAACACATTCTGTCATTGGAGGTAAACAAGGTTTTTGCTTTTACCAGGGCATGTGCTGCAAATTGGATGGGGCGGATTATGTGGAAAATGTTGAAAATTCTGGGCAAGTCCTTGTTCAGCGATGATGCAGAAGTTGCGCGGGGTAAGTACTAAGACTGAAGGGCTAGATTCAGATGTACTACACAAGTACAACGACAACACAGGGGTTAAATGTGTATCAGTCAACACTGCCACCGAGATTGATGACAACGACTGACTGGAGACACGACTTCATAAATGAAAGAGGGGCGTTACTCACAGCTCTCGATCTCCAGTGTGCAGTTCTGTTCATCCAGCGGGTATCGTCTCAGGTCCATCATACACGCAGCGGTCGTAGTGATTCTGAGGGAAAAGACATAACACAAATGTTGTGGTAGAATCTGACAGGAAGCTGGATGTTTGTTGCTTTCAGGGGAAGAACAACAACGGTACACTCTAATCTCCCCATGCCTGTAAACAATACATATTATCCGTCCGTATGCAGATGATGAAGCTGTATTCCTGGAACAAGTAGTAAAGCTGATAGAATTTGTGGAGATGATACATGAAGTGACTTTTTTTCACAACGAATTCAGAGGATCGAGTACATGAAGGGAAATAACTCAATAAACAATAGCAGCAATCCTAAATTGCAAAAAGCTCCATGTTCTCCTCCACTGGTCTGTTCATTACTCTTCATTGCCATCTATGTCTGAAATGGCTGCAACTGCTTAGTTGTAGTATTTTTTATTTCTAAATGAATGATGTCGAGTAAACACCATGAAAGTCTTTGCAGGACGTGGGTTGTGTTTACTTGCAAAACAAAAAACTAAATTTCTATCACTTCCTGTCTGATCTCGTCCTGCACTTGCTTGAATTTGGTGCAAACACAACGTCCACTGAAACATCCATGATGATGTGTAATGGAATCACTCCGAAAGAACAACAATAAGAGAATGGTACGTTTTAAGTGTCAGAAATAGAAGTTTGAAGGACAAACCTCAGTAGAATTCAGCCTTATTTCCTCCTGCAGGAGGATTTTGCTGCACACTCAACTAATCCACGTTACAATATGTGACTAAACAAGATTGGAAATCCTCAAACCCTCTATAGGAAAATGTGTTGGAGAGTTTGGAGTGGTGGGGGCGGGGGCGGCGGCGGCGGCGGCGGTGGTGGTTGCAGCAGTGGGAACTCCTTTCGGGATTACAGGGCAAAAGCTAATCCTCATGTCCCAGTTTGAGCATTGTTAAGATAATCCTGTGGATCCTCTGTTCGGTCCCACCTGAGACGCGAGTTACTGCAAGAATGGAAGTCGGTGGTGAGGCGGCGGTGGCGACAATAGGCCGGAGATAACGGCGGCAGCTGTACGTACGTGCCCTGACAAGTGCATGTCATCGCCTATCGGGAGGAAGATGACCATATCACATCCCGAGGTCATCTTTAAAGGTGCAGAGCGTAAGATTCTGGTGAGGGCGAGTTCACCACTAGATGGTACCAAATCGTACACACCGCACCTTTAAAAAGTCACGATTTCACATGCATCACGTTTCACATTAAAGGTACAGTATGTAAGATACTGTGACATCTCATGGGGAAGTTGTATATTGCAGATGAATACCTGACTATTCCCTTCTAAGCATAAGGGGGAACCTATGGCAGGCTTCAGTTATCATTTGTAATTAGTCCATTCTGGGCCACTGGGGGTGCAACATGGCGGCCTCCATAGAGAGGGTCCCCTCCTGATGTAAACATAAAGGGCTCATTAGGTGCAAATGAAAACCACAATATGTACACTCACACTACTTCAACTCTACATATATTTAATTGAAAAGATTTTGTGTGCCTTTAAGTTTTGACGCAGTCCCCCTCCCCATCCTCCCTCCTTCCCTCAAACTGACTGACAGCGCTTTGTTTTTGCCGAGTGTGGAAGTTTCTATAAATAAACAGGAAGAAAGGAGAATGTGGGAGGGTCTTTTATGTTCGTCCCCACTCGGAATCAAAGCCCTGTTCCTGTTTAAGTTGTTTATCCCACAATTTCCACTTGAGAGGAGGCACTTGCTCGACGCCACAGGAACACGGAGACAGCGTTTCATGACAAGGATTCGATATTTAAACTAATTAAATCAAGACTCGGGTTCACTTATATATATACATGTGATGTATAGGATTTCTCCAATGCGGATCCTTCCCGCGAGTTATTGCGTGCGGCGTAGGACCGATGGGACCGGCCTCTGACACAATGTAATATCTAGCAGTGTTTGTTAGCTAAAGGTCTCGGCGTTATTGTTCAGCTAACAAGTCGCACCCGAGGAAGTACTTCCAATGACAAATGTGAGCCGCGTTATCGAGCAGCGCGGTGAAATGGGATCTAGCGGGCTGTTACTGCCGGCACCTGTGGCGCGAGCGAATCGACTCCACCTGACTCCGCGGAGCGTGTTGAGAGCGGGATCAATAAGGTTGTAGATGATTATCTCCATTTCAGCAGGGGAGAGGCCTCGGGGGTTATTGTATAGACAGATACAAGAGGTCTGAGGCGCATGGGACGGCGGAGCGGAACACCCGACATCTGAGGCTGAACTATTGCTCCGCCTCTCGGGCAGAATCCGGCTTTGACGTAAGGAAAGCATGACATCTGCTGAGCTTTTGTAGACTCCTGCTGGAAGCAGGCCCCGGTTGGGTGCGGCAAGATTAGGTTCATGGTCGTTTTTACAGGATGACGCTTGATAATGTCAAATATTCTTTTATTTTTAATTTTCAAGAAACAACTTAATCTTTCATTTCGGGAAAATGATGGACGTATCTTTACAATCTACGGTTTAGTAATCTTGAGGATGAATCCATAGTCTTTATCAACTTAAAGGTGCAGTGTGAAACATTTTCGGTGAAATTGTTTCTGTATCGAGGAGCAGAAATTAAAAATATTTATACTGGTATTTACGTGAGTGTAAAGTCAGCTGACTTGAGAAATGTACATTTAATTAATGCAAAATTAAGTAGCCTGGTTTGACACCATGTGACCATACAGTGACCCCGAAGAACACCTTGCGCATTCCAATGGCAACTGAATTCTTTCTTAATGTTCCACATACGTGCATAAGTGCAAAGGATACTCGCCTGCCTTGTGAAATGCCACCACTGGACGTCACTAAATTCTACAAATAAGTTCAAACACCCTTCTCCAACACTCCTCTTCATGATGCTTCTGCCTTCAACTCAGGCACAGTGGGTTGTGAGCCACGCGATGCAAACCAAGCGGAGTGTTGTCAATCTGGCTGAGTCACGGTATAAGTGTCCATAAACCTAATCTAATTAGCTAAATGAAAAGTTCCGAGCGCGATGAGTGCTCTGATAGCGGCAGTGACCACAGGGCTGCGGCCCTCTGCTTCTTCCTCCACCCACCCTTTTATCATTTATATCAGTGTCATGGCAGTTAGCCTTCCAATTGCTATCAAAACAAACAGGCACTGCTGGCTCATAAAGGACAATAGCCGGAGTGGCCGGCCATGAGTCAGTAGATAAGGTTATGCTGTCCGTCAGACTTTGCGAGGGGAACACGAGGACAGGGGGCTGTGAGTAATAGGCTGCCATTCTCTCGCTGGCTCTGTTCTTGTGCGAGGAACTTGACTCCCACTGAGGGAATTGCCACAGAGCAGCGCAGCACGGTGGGTAATCGTCTTCGGCACACCTGACAACACAGATACATTTGTGCCAGAAGAGCGGCTCATCTTGGGTCCAATCCTCTGTGTTACACAGCAGAGATAATCACCCTCTTTCCCTCTCTCCCTCTCTCTCTCCCTCTTTCTATTTATCGGACCAACAAGCGCCGCACTGCCGACTGTTGTTTTCCCGTCTTTATGATTTATGCATTTCCAAACTTTAAAGTTCATCCAAGATTCATGCACTGGCACATTGGACAGCAACTCCAGATGCAAGTGATGAAACGGTTGTGTTGAAGATACTGTTTGAGAAAAAAAGTTCCTGTGGTAATTTTCTTTGTCTTTCATTTTCTTTAGCCTTTCAGAAACTCATCCTACTCTATATGCAAATCATCTGTATCCGAGTGCAAGCTCGCCACAGGCGCCATATGGCGGAGAGGTGGGACCACACCTACCCAAACCAAAACAGACCCAAACCAAAACAGACCCAAACCAAAACAGACCCAAACCAAAACAGACCCAAACCAAAACAGACCCCAACCAAAACAGACCGTTTGGAAATAAACATCAGCAAATCAAAACCAAGGATAAGATGATTCATTTTCTCCATTTCAAAAACTGTTTCAACCGTTCCCCCTCAGGTCATTGAGCTGATCAAGATATGAAACACTGAAGTATAAAAAAACAACATTAGAGTGAGGAGGACACACCAATACAGGCACTGACAGACCATTTCAATTGCAAACTCCAAGGGCTTAAAGTTAAGGATTGCAGGTGGGGTTAGGGTTCATGTCTCGAAAAAACCCTTGATGGCTTTAAAACCCATTTCTTTGAATATGCCTGTGTAAGTGAGGGCAGCCAGGAGACCGAAGGGACGACAGTCAAGTAAAAAAACAAAAAACAAATGCATGAAAATAGCGAGGCCAGAGGATGTCAGGTGAGCCGGGGAGGCGACTATCACAGCCGCGCTTTAATAGCAATAGCGGAGTTCAAAGGGAAGAGTTCCAACATTAACATTCTGTTTCATATCACCCACCTGGGGGGTTTCCACCTCCCACAGTGAGACAGGAAGGCTGCTTGGGCCTAAGAGGTTTGGATGGATTCGCCTTTTTCCGTCTCTGTCTTTGTCAGCGTTTATTTCCCTGTGATGGATCCGCGGCTGGCGACGAGGCAACGTGGCCTCCGAGTGTTTAACCGGGTAGTAAATTGCCGGTCAACATTCTGATCTCTGTGTCGGGAGGAAGTAGAGAGCGGAGGCCTGCGGCGGGGGGAGCCTTTGAAAAGCTTCGTATGTTGGGAAGGTGGAGGCAGCGCACGTGCGTGCGGGGTTACATGTGTGCATCACGTATGCAGCCGCCTCCATTTAGCCTTCACACGCTTCCCCCCGCTCTTCCCGTCCATTAAATGATGCACGGCGGCGGCGGCGGCGGCGTCTCTCGCTCACTTTTATTACAGCGCTCAGCTGCCCTGGATATCGCCCGAGGACATTGCCAGCCGCACCAACCGAGCCCATATGTTGCATCACCTGCAGTGACCCTCCATATTTACCAGACGGTGCTCGGAGACTCTGTTCTTGGATGGATGAGACTTGCGAGGTCAAATCGGGGCCAAGTAGCCTCGAGGGGTTTCCGGCAGTCGTTAGGATTCGAGCCGAGTAAATACACCGACTGTCGGTCAAACGCTCAGACAAGAGGAGGACATTTAGGTTCAGTTATCGAGGTAAACACAGAGGCTGTTCCCGAGGCTGACTCGTGGCCATTTCGATGGGTTCGAGTCCTTCAAGTGGATCCAATGACGTGAATTGCGTTACACGCCACGGTCGCGCCACCGTTTACGACCAGTGCAGAATCTTTGCATCGCACTTGTCCGCCACTTATCCAATATGGGGTCATGGAGGGGAGCAGCTGCCACACAAATAACCTTGGATCTAGTCCCACCGGTGCTGAGTCCACAGGACTGAAGGAGGCCTACACGGAGGAACGTGGGGTTGAGTATCTTGCACAAGGGCACATCAGCATGTGGGATAGGGGAAGGCTGGAATCAAACCTATGACTCAGAATCTGCATTTGGCAGTATCTGTGCAATGACTTTGAATATAAACGTATTAAATCAGGGACTTTGACGCAACAAGTATCGTGTGAGTGGTGAGTGGAAAAGGCGGGTGCCATTAATGGAGCGACAGTAATGGGATTTACAACATTAAACAAGTAAATAAATAGAAAATAAGTTTTAATCTAGTGAAGGAAAATGTATGATGGGCTGACGAGCCTGCATTTTTAAATAGCTGTGAATTAGAGTTGGGAAAAGTCAGTAAGTTGATATTTTTATTTTAGAGTCCAATAAACAACAATTATTTTTGCAGACATTGGTTTTCTTTATGGATGCTTACGTAGGAGCAGCTATCATGAAAACAGAGTTATGTTAAATCACATATTTATTTAGCTGCAGACATAAATTGAAATATAGATCAAGCACTAAAGACTTAATAGACTCATGACTCTGAAACAGCTCAGAGACATCGCTGATTTGTAGATAATGAAAAGAAAAAGTCAAACGAAACAATGAGTGTACACTTTTATAATGTCTGTAATAGATTTAACCACCTGCTCACGGCATCGACTGTCTATTCCACATCTTCGATGTAGAACATTAACTTCGAAATTACATGAACACTCGGTTTTACGCCTCCTCGCTAGTGGGCGGAGTCATTATGTTTCGTATCATCTATTTACATACATGTCTATCACACTGTTGTCAACAGAGTGTAGAAAATAAATTAACGGTAATGGAAACTATAACTGTTGGACTATAACTCCTCTTGGATTATTACGAGAGATGGCTGTCAACTGAAATTGATGACTCATCAATTTTTGCGAGCGTTCAAGCACTGCGTGGGTCACACGATGACTTATTTTCTGGCGTCCAGGTTTTATTTGACAAATACATTTTCATAGTGCATTTGAGTCTCCCTGTTTATAACGCACGGTGTGTCTTTCATCATTTTTGCTTTTCATAACAGACTCCGCACACAAATACAATGCATTTTGTGCCAATGTGGCATTATCTGATATTTGAGATAATGACATTTCTCGTGGAGCACTCGCTCCACAGCCAGCTGCTTCCCACCCACAGCCCGGCAGGAAAACATAGGGAGGAGGATGCCCACAGAAACAAATCACACGGACGCGAAATCCACAATGAGCCAAAACACGATGTTCCCGAGAGCCGTAAAACACGTTTACCTCAGGATGCTTATTCATCATATCACCGTTTCGCTACATGTTTGCCGCTCAACAACACCTGTAGATCACACACTGCACCTTTAAGTTGACTTGAAGTTTTCCCTCATATTCACTTCAACACAACAAGCAACTCACCAGTAAGTTATTTGCGAGTTCCCTCGGGCAAATAACCCCGGTGCATTTGTAATGTGGATCTATTTTGCGCCGGCTCAAGGAAACACGGGGAAACACTTCTGTTTGCTGTCACGATTATTAAACATCCTAAAGTTACATTTCTGCTGTTTGCTGTCGTCCGTTCAAAGCGTCTGAAAACAATCTCCCTCAAACAACAAACTTAGTTTTTGATGATCAATGTGAGAGGGGTTGTTGTTGTTATTTGCCTTTTAAACCGCCATAATAGACGCCTGGAATGAATTTGCAGCTCAATGGGAAATACAGTAAATATGTGTGTTAAATATTCATCAGTTGTTTTTACTTTTGCTCTGTGTGTGTGAGAGTGTGTGTGTGTGTGTGTGTGTGTGTGTGTGTGTGTGTGTGGCATTTCTTTTCCTATTATCACCATCTACGGACTCGCTGCCTCCAATTACATTTCTAATAAACAGCCTCGATGAAAGGATTCTCTCTCTCACAACGCGTCCTGCTGTTTGTGTACATTCATTACGTGGCCACCATCTCCTTCATACACTTTGTTTATATCGATTGTGTTTCTGAAACACATTAAGTACGGACCACTGACTGTGACCTCTGCTTTGTGGACACCTTTGAATAGGAACTCGCCTTTTCAAGGTGGGCTTTGTTTGGGCTTCTTATTATCACGGATGTTCCTGGTTATTGTGACTATAATGCACATAATCAGGGCAGATGTGGCTGAGGGGTTGGGGGTTCAATTCCCACCTTGCCCCTAATTCACATGCTGTATAGTATAGTAGCATATTTAGTTTTTCCATTCCAGGCGATTAAAAAAAACAAAAACATGATGCTCTAGATTTACATTTCATACCCATTTTTATTTTCTTGTTTTTAGTGGAATTTTAAAATAAGAAGGCAGTTTCATTTCTCATTACATTTTTAGCATATGCCCTTTTATTGGCGATGTCATCAAAACAATCGACAGATAACGAGTCACATATTCCATTTCGGAAAAAAATGTCCCACATGGTGCTGTTCCTGCTGGGGACTCGATGCTCGCCATCGAGCCATGTGCAGTAAACACTTTACGACCTCACATTGATGACGGGCCCCCAGGAAATCACTCCGCCAGCCTGACATACATACCCCTATAAATAGTCCCAGCTCCTCATAAAAAAACAATAGTTTGTGTGCGGGCTAAACAAACAACACTACATATTGATTAGTGAGCGATAAAGAGGCCAGGTTCTGAACATTGGGCCGCGTCATAGTCCGATGATCAAAGCGACGCTAATCACTTCTTTTGCTCCGGAGGATTCCGCCAAATGTCAAAGTATTCCCGAAATGTCAACCAATTAACCTTGTCCTTGAGTGATGGTAACGAACCTGGGTTTTAATTATCTTTTAAACCAACATTTATCCATCATCTGTCAGAGTTTAACGAATCATTATTGACATAACCACGGGTGTAAATCATGTTTGATGTTACAGATTTACCGCACGATTCTTCAGTGACCCAATAACCATCACATGGACCATTGGAGTTTCATGTTCCCTCATTTACTCACAGGCGGAATTAAATAGCTGCATGACTTTTATTAGGCTTTTGCCAAGGACGGTCATACCGCGAAGCCCCTTGTGGATTTACCAGCATCCACACAGAGACATGCCCGAGTTCCCATCACCCAAATTAGGATTTGCCAAACTCTGGTCATCCTACTTACACGATATTAAGTGTCAGGGGTGATGGATTTCTTCTCCTGGTTTCAATATAATCCCGTGTCTTACCGCCAAGTAATATCCACGCAGACTTTGTTTCAGAACTTCCGCAGCGCCGACAGAAACCTCGTATCCCGAGTGATTATGTATTTTTCATTAGAATTCATTGGATGGGTTGAAACTGTGCAGTGTCCCTTTAAACCGAACTGGCCTGACACAGGGACAACTTGAACTATTTCTATTCCGGTGCAATCTGTCCCTCACTATCTGCCTCTAATGCTTTTGTCCATGTTTTGACGTTCCAGTCAATGAGCGTGCTGAAGTAAAAGAGACTCAATCTTACTTTCATTGCAGGGATAGTGGATGTTTTTGTAGTACTAGATTTCACACTGATGTCTCAGGGGACTGTGGCGTCAGTCTGATCCAGTAAAGACAAAAGTTTCTTTGAAATAGAAAAAAAATAAATAAATAAAACCCAAAAACTTTCAAATCAAACAAGCTCATAATATGCTAAGTACAATGCCTTATATTGTGTTTATGTACAAAACTGATGTGTGATGACAAACGGTCCTATGGGACTGGGACGTCATGTTAACCCACTATTCTTTGTACTGTATATACATATTCAATGTTATTTATTTGCCTTTTATTTTCCAACAAACCAAGACTCAAGAGATTGTGTTGACAAATCATTATGAAGCAACGTCAAACGCCAGAGATCACTTTGCTCGTTGATGTGTTTACTGTCTGTGTAGGAAATAATGATTTTGTTTTGAATCTCAGAAAAAGCACCGTTACCTATATTCTGTTGAAAAGGCTGGAGGCCTCAGTACAGAGTATGTATCGTGATTTATGAAATGAATGTCGGGAGAAAGAGATAAAAATGTAATTAGGGGAAAATATCATGTTTACAAGGGAAGTGCAGACTATCACATTTTGTGCTGTAACTTCTTAATATTAGTTTTTTTTCTTAGAATGTTTACTTTCATGCTTCTTTATCTGTTTGTCTCTAAAGATTAAGACAAGACCTCAATGCGAACTCTGCGTTTTGTTTTTTCTTTCTTTAAAGGTGCAGTGTGTAAGATTTCCATCCATTTTGGTCACCACTATGTATCTGTAGAAAGAGGATTACAGAACAATCTCATCCTGACATTTGGATGAATGGAAAAAATACCTTCGATGAATGATCCCCTTTTTATATTGCCCTAAAACGAGCCCTTTAATGTATGTTCCCATGAGGAGCGGGTCCTCCCTGCGGGGGCTGCCATGTTTTCACAATAGCCCAGAGTGGACGAACTAAACATCTTTTGGGCTTTTATGACAACTGTACCATTAGATGTCACAGACTATTACACACCGCACCTTTCCAATGGGGGAGGTAAAGGAGGGGAATGAAGACCGCCACTGATGGAGAAGACCAATGAGAGTGATACTGACAAGATCTCTTCTTCTCCCTCCCTCCCTCCCTCATCTTCCTTTCTCCTCTCACTCCCTCTATTTAATTTCACTCTCCCACATCAGTGCCAATGTGCTGCCACGAAGGCCATTAAGACATTATGGTTTTCAATATCTTCTTTATGGAGTTTGGGCATCCGAGGCCCATTTGCGAAACGAACTGACGAGGCATCAGCGAGGTGAGAAGTGAGCAGTCATCACGTTAACTCCGAGAGGTCGGAACTCGAGGGAAATGGGTCGATCAATTCGCGTATCGAGGTAATAGGAGGTTTGTTTTTGGCAAACGAGCTGGAAAAGCAGGTGGGATGTGTCGGTGTAACACGACAGAATATACGCCAACGTCTGAGCTCGGGGGGGGAATTCAGAACCTGATGGAAACGGAAAATAAGTCCCGCTCCATTTCTGAGGGTTGGAGAGCTGCGTGCCCTCGCCTGAGAACCTCATCCATCACATCAGAGACGATAGTCAAATTCGCAAACATATGTTTTTTTATCGGTCTTTGGTCGGAGACGTGACAGAGATGAATGGACGTGTCCATCGTCTGACGTGTTTATTCTTCCACCGCGACCAATCACAATTAGTGATCCCCGTCTCCAGTCGGGGGACGGCGTCGAGTGTCCACGCTGATAACTTTTCATGATACGAGGAAGGGCTTTGAGGAAACACCAAATATGTTCCTCTAAGCATTTGAAGGGGGGGGGGGGCGGAAGATAGGAGGAATAAACAAAGTGGAACTGGAAGCAGTTTATGTGACAAGCAGTGGGCAGACGGTGTTCTTGGCTGTGGCGCTGGAGCGTGAGCATCACACCGGCATCCAAACCACCCGACGCGACAGTTACACAACACGTTTTGAAACAATGGTCTGATGCAGCAGCTGCCAAACTTCCCCGATGTGAGCAGTGGCAACGCAGCTGGACTTTGATCCGATATCATTGTCCTGTCTGGGTGTCCACCCCGAGCACTTTAAAGTTCAGGTGGTGCGTCGATGTGAGATGGGACAATCTAAAGGTCAGTGTTTTGCTCAAGGGCACGTCGGCAAGACTGGGATTGAGCTGTCAACCCTCTGGTTAAAGGACGACCGCCGTAACCCCGCATCGCCCGATGAAAGGTGGAGTTCATCATTGGTACATTGGTAAATCAGTGGTGTTTATCTCTCTGGCATTCGAGAGTCAGCGCAGGGTGTGCGCGGCCAGAGGGGGCGGTACAGGTGACAGGTGTGCCAGCCAATCATATCGTTCGTTCATTATGACATCACTCGTCCTATTCATTGACAGGACTTCTCTCGCTCCCCCTTTTTTCAGGCAAAACGTGCGAAAACGGTTTCAACTAGAAACATAACGAGTTGAGGAATTGACCTTTATATGCATGCGTTCGTTCTGAAGCTTTTCGCACACTCTTTGTGAACAAGTTGAATCCAATACTTCAGCGTTCAGTCGGCCGTGTGCACATGTCCTGTTAATGAGGACACAAGTAGGTCACTTCATCAACTGTAATTCTCACTCAGGGACCATCTTGTCGGTGGTTTCCCTCATCATGGCTCTAATTAGGCAATTACTGACTGAGGCCATTACAGCGGCTGTTGACTCAGTTTTATGAAAGTTAGTTCGGTGTTTTTGTTTTATTTATTTTTTTTATCTTTCTCACATTTCTTTTTTTAATTTTTATTTCAAAGGAGGATGAAGTGGGAAGTGTTTGACAACATGAAGTGTAAATTGCTACTATTTGCACGGCACGGTCTATCATTATCCGGTGCAGCATGTCGGAGAGTTTACGTATTTATTCAATCATTGATTTAAAAAAATGTTTTAATTCATTGACTTATTTTTGGATTTTTTTTCTTTATCTATTGATTCGTTGCAGGTGTGCCCCCCCCCCCACCCCCCACCCCCGCGCTCCTGCTGTGTCTAGCCAGAAGTGTTATTTGGAGAGATTACGATCTCACCTCAGTCCGTACAGTACGGTGCCGTCCGGGTGCAGTCGGATCATCCTGTTCTTCACCGTGACGCCGTGGACGAACGATTTCTTGTCGTTGAGGAAATAGGTGTCGGGCACCCACAGCTGGTCGGCCACCCGGTTATCTAAGGTCAGATTGAGGGGGATCTCCGAGTACGACAGCCGCTTGTCTCGCCAGGCCTGCTGGAAATACATCGTCAGAGTGTAGTCCTGTAAGTGCACAGAGAGAGCAGGGGAGGACGGGGCGGGGGGCGGTGGGCGGGGGGGGGGGGGGGGGGGGGGGGGGGGGGGGGGGGGGGGGGAGACAGAAGGGATGGTTACTCTAAAAAGCCCATTTTCCACAGCTGCTCTGTAATACGTTCCCTCCCTCCGACGCGTTCAAATGAGAGCAGACCGCGCTTCAATATTGGATGAAGTTCACTTAAAAGCAAACAGAACAGTGGCAGCACAGGTCAGAGAAACTCTCGCTACACGGCAATTGGGAATTCCCTGTGTTCTCGAAAACACGCGGTTTAGGCAGACAGTGTGAAAGAGTGTGTTTGTGTCGGAGGGGCCGAGAGCGAGAGACAGATGGTTGGAATTTGGTGTGTGTGTGTGTGTGTGCGTTTGCATCATTTTGAGTATAAGATAAAAGAGGAGGTGGGGGGGGGGGAGCATATGCGCGAGGCTCGCCCGGTCGGTTTCAGTGTGTTTTCGTGCGACGCGAACGAGCGCGGACGGAGAAGCGGAGCGAGACGAGCCACATGTTTTTTCCGCCAAAATGAAAACTAACCTCCGAACAACCTCAAGAATCTGTTTCGTACCCTTCCCTCCGTTTGCTCCGCTGGCTTTGACAGCCGCTGTCTTTCTGGGATTAAGCAGCGTCGGTGAAACGAGCTCGCAACGTTGAACGTCCTCACCCCCGGAAAACTTGAACGCTACACCGTCCTCTCACATCATATTAAGCCCCACGTAGGCAGCGGGTGTAGCCGGTGAGGGGCTGTGCTTTGCTTTGCTTTGCTTTACATGGCAGAGGCTCACATCAAAGTCTGTCATGTCGGTTACTTTAAAGTGATTACGTGCTACCAGCTCTTATCGAGCGACATGGAAAATACGTCACGGAAGGCAGCTCGTCGCGGCCCCTCGAGTTTTCCGATGCAGGTTGCGCCGCGGACCCTTCGTTTCCAAACAAGTGTGTGTGTGTCTATATCTTTCTAAGCATCGAGGTTTGTGAACGTGACCTTGGCTCCACCCCAAAGCGCTTCGTTCCCCCGTGCTATGCGCATATAGATGTTTGTTTGCACATGGCTATGAATATGTATATGTGTATCTATAATATTATCAGTATCATCACCGTGGGAGATCAGATGTCGCTTCTACTGCAAAACCACGATTCCCCTACGGGGATGAATACAGTTATGTTCGATTCAACTCTATTCTATTCTAGTCCAGTCTACAGCCCTTACCTCAATCTTTCAAGGTATGGAAGGGAATAGAGGATGTAAAGGATATAAAGCTCATTCGACAGGAATGAAAAAAGGTCATTACACACTCATTAAAATGTTGATGTAAATCTTACACAGTCGGGCTTGTAAAGGTAATCGTGCCATTTGGAAATCAAACAAAGTCATGGACACGACACATAACAGCACACATAAACATAAAACCAGCAAAAAAAACAAAAACAACAACCTCAAAGCGGGTTCATATTTTATAGACAAACGGAGGAGGTTTGATAAATTCCCTGCCTGCAAATCTGGGACATGGTGAAACAGTCAAGCCAGCAGAGCTCTGCTCATGTAGCCGAGCGGAGTGAGAAGCCCACCAATCATCCACATGAAAAACCGAGTTAAATAAACTTGCTGTCTCAGGGAACTTTTTTGTCATGACTGGCACATCCACATCCTGGCAAAGAGGCTGAACATGCATTTTTGAATATGCCCGACGGCTACAGATCTGACATCCCACAGCACCTTGGGAACCGGGGGGGCTTGGATATTGACTGGATGGAGCCCGACGAAACGGGAGCAGCTTCTCCTCGTTTGACTTAAATAGGTTTTGTCATGTTGTTGTTGTTGTTGCTGTTTGTGTCTATCTAACTTGGCTCCGGGTGCTGACAGCCAAGAGTTTGAGGATTGGGTTTTTTCAAAGACATAAATAGTACAGTAGCAAATCTTTAAAAAATAATAATAATAAATAAAAAAAAAAACTTCTGTAATTGGACTTGGAATCAGGGAAATGGAATGAAATCCAGGGTCAAACAACGTCTGGGATTGCTGGCGCTTTTATTTTGACAGCCTTGAAAACATTGGAATGCTTTATTTAGGACGAGTTGAAGGCAAAAATTCGGAGGGGCTTAATTAGATGGTGGAAGATGCAGAAACAAAATGCCGGTTTTCCGCATAAAATAGAAAAAGATGACTTGGATAGAAGCTCTCTCTCTCTCTCTCTCTCTCTCTCTATGTCACTCTCTCACTAGCATCCAGAGCGACCACCCATCAAACCGCTGAATTCTTAGATCTCAGTAGCTCCACGCTTGCGCCCATGAATTCTTGAGTGCACGTGCTGCTGCCTTCCCCAACACTTCCATCCCTGGTCTGTGGTTATGTAACCGCTCACACTCACCACTGCACGTGTGGCTGGAGAGATGCTTGTTGCCATGTCGTCGCTCCAAACTCTCTCCCCTGCACTCGGAGCTTCACGCACACACAAACACAATGAGGGTGTACAGAGAGCATGCACATGCACACACATGCACGCGCACACACACACACACACACACACACATACACATTACGGATGCACTCCTTTGTTCCTTGATATGTTGTCAACTGGTCCAAAGGTGAATAATTTGTAATATGGGGGGTCAACCCTGATATTATTATCATTATAATTATTATTGTTATGATTCTATACATATATATGTACAATTATTTTGCCAATTTGTATTTTGTTTTCAAAGAAAATGATACATTTTGAAGTTTGTAACAATGAACAAATAAATAGTTTAACAATTATAATATAATAATAATAATAATTACAATCATAATAATTATAATAATGATAATAATAATAAATGAAAACAATAAATAAAATGTGTCATTCTAAATGTAAAAATGTCTTTTTTGATTTTATTTTTAAAGGACATGCTTATCACTCTTATCCTCGTATTGTTCACTGATCTCATTAACTACTGATATTAGTCAAACGCTGGTTTCTACAGGAAGAGATGCACTTCTTGTACTAATCATTTGTTGTGTTGTGTGTGATGTTTTGTGCATGTGGAATATTTAAAATCACTTTAATTATGCTCTTTAGATAATAGTCCATGCTCAACAGGCATACGAAAACTTGGCGTGGATGGTTCTTTCTCACGGTTATAGAATTGTTTCCCACATATCGACATTACCTGAAACCCTGACAATCATAATAAGCAACATTTGTTAAAAGCCACCAGCCTCATTGACACACACACACACACACACACACACACACACAGTTCTCTGCAAGGCGGCATCTGCTTTTATAAATTTGAAGTACTCTTTAAAAAGCGCGAGGAGGAAACATGACAGTGGAGTTATTCAACTGGTCGAAGGTTTCCATTGTGGTCCCTGAGAGCCTATTATCGCTCGGCCCATCTATTGGAAGACGCTGCGCGGAGGTTTGCTGCCTGGCCCCGGCCGCGCCGAGGCACCGCCGCGCCTTGTTTACTATGAACATAAAGCTCTCCTTAAAGACATCTATAGTGGACATCTCTCTTTAGCTCTCGGTGGGCGGAGAGAGTTGTAAATCAGCGGAATGGCTGCAGCAGCAGCAGCAGCAGCAGCAGCGGCGGCAGCTGTGTGCATGTAAGTGCGAGGGAGGCTGTCATAACAGCGCTCATAATGAGCATCAGCACATAAACCCAATGGTGGAGAGGAAATGAGATCGAGAGGGATGCGAGGGAATGATGGGGAGCGTGTTCCGTTGCCAAGCTGCAAACGGAGACACTCCACAGGCTGCGACACAATGCGGGAATCCATTGTGACTAATAACTATTGTCCGGTTCCGTGGTACGTTCCCGACTGTGTCCCCACGGATTTTGGCTACTTATGCATTGTTTTCCTGCAGGCGGATGATCACCTGCTAATCTGGACTAGCCCCCCGCCTCCCCCCAACCTTTATTCTTCATAAGGACGTATGTGCTCATAACAGCAGCCGGGGAAAGGAATTTAAAGGGGCTGGTGATGGAGCACGACACCCGGCGAGCATTAAAGAGGCTTTATGGCTGACCCATCCCATAACTACATCCTCCCTTGTACAAGCAGGACAGACCCTTAAGATACTGGATGACTGGGAAATAAAAGAAATCAGAGTGAAGCTCAAGCCCATAAAGTCGGGAGAAGTGGCCGACTGGTCGAGTCCACATGGATTCTATACAGATGACTGGCGAGGGGACCCCGAAAAATGGTGGTCATTTTTGTCACTTCCAAAAATATTACACAACAATTACAGACTGACATTTTCATGAGTTTGTGATCACCTAAATGTTTAATTTTTTACCCTAACCCTTAAATGAGCCCATTAATGTATATTTACAAGAGGAGCGGTTCCTTTCTATGGTTCTACAACTTCTGAGTTTGAATGACGATGGAAGTCTACCAAAGTTTGAGGGTGAGGTGATGGAAACGACATGCAACTTCACCTCTAGATGTCACCGAATCGTACACACCGCACCTTTAGAACGGCGCCACTTTCATCAGTGACCACACTAATGCACCGCCAGAATCCTGATGACTCAGCCAAGGCTATAAAGGTCAAAAAAAGACTCCAGTCAGCAAGCGGTTGGGAATGGCTCCATCATCGTTTCGCAGCGCTGGACCTTTAAGAGTTTTAAACCGGGTCAGCAGATCCAAAACTTGCCGGTTGTGGCTGTTGATGCTTTTCGAACGGAAACGGATGGAGGCACCGGAAATACTCAGGGTCTGGCCTTTGACTCGTGTCGCCGCATAAGATATGAACAACGTAGGAGTTGAGCAGAGAAGTGGAAAAGGTTTGGCCTTCCACCAAAGCCTCAGTCCGTGTCAGTCGAGCGGTCGATCAGGTCTGGACAGTCCTGTAAAGTCTGCCAAAACAGCCTGGTGCTGCAAATAGAATCCAGGATCCCTACTGCAATATTGAGTTGTACTTGCAAATGTAACCTATATTTAGAACAGAGTGTCCTGGAAGTTGTTGGGGTTCAATTCAGGTCTCCTCCACTGCTGCTGCTACTGCTGCTGCTGCTGCTGCTGCTGCTGCTGCTGCTGCCTGATTCTGGAACCTGTTTGTCTCATTAGGATCAAATCTCTCTGCTCTCTGATCGGAGGTGAGCGTTCCTCTGCCTCCTAATGAGCAGGAAAAAAATGATCGGACTATTGAAGGTACATTTCAACTTGCAGTGTTAAATCAACAGTGGGTGAGAACTGACACTCCTGTGGAGTCCTGTGATGATTGATGATGACTTGGTGGTCCACCCACTGTTCACTCCCCCTCCCCCCCCCCGGTGTTTACATCCGTCCTTGTGAGATCTAATCAGAAGTGGAAAGTGTTAAGTATGTGTGTTCACGCCTGCTATTAAAATGTGTCCTGAGCGTGTCTCTGGTGGCCGCTCGTGACCGGATCTGGCCTCACCCCCGGCAGCGCCGCACGTGCAAATGAGCATGTGCATCATTACTGTTTCGCGAAAAAGAACTAATTAGGCTGTTTGTGCTCGTTTTGTCCAAATTTGTAGACATGCCAAATCACAGCGGGTTTTATGTGTCTGATTGGTGCGAGAGGGAGAGAGGGAGAGAGAGAGGGAGAGAGGGAGAGAGAGAGAGAGAGAGAGAGAGAGAGAGAGAGAGAGAGAGAGAGAGAGAGAGAGAGAGAGAGAGAGATGGGGAAACCATGTTTATGTGGTTATGTGATTGAACAGTATCAAACTACTTCAGTGTAAAAACGTCAAAGTGCTCATTCAAGGGCTACGGAGAAAAGATGGATCATTTAGGTGATTATGAGTTCATGAAAATGTCAGAATTTCATTGGTTTGTAATATTTTTTTAGAAGTGAAGGAATCGTACACACCGCACCTTTGAAGATACGCGTCAGCCCGAGTAAGAGACATTTAAAGGCGTGGTCACTGATGGCGTGAAGGTGGATCGGAGGGTGATCTACCGGGCAGGAAGGCAGGAAAATGCGCGGGGAGAGATGAGGACTGGCGAGAGACAATGATGATGATGATGATGATGATGATGATGATGAAGAGGCGAATGGAGGCACAGAGGAAGAGGGATCAGAATGAGGATGCTGGGTGAATAGTGAGCAGTGGTTGTATTTTTCTCCTTCTCTTTTCTTCCCCGCCACCCTTGATGTCGGTTTTCAATTTGTGAGCCCTGGTACAGTGTGGTGAGTTTGCTGGATGGTGGGGTGGGAGTGAGGGGGGAGTGGGGGGTTGGAGGGGTGGGGGGGGGGGGAGGTGGTAG
>JAFBJT010110293.1:136863-152975 GCA_016785325.1 Chascanopsetta lugubris
GGGGGGGGGGGGGGGGGGGGGGGGGGGGGGGGGGGGGGGGGGGGGGGGGGGGGGGGGGGGGGGGGGGGGGGGGGAGGTTGTATATGAAAGGCATCAGAAAGCTGAGTGGAACTGTGATGCAAATGACTTTTATTCCTCGCAATGTTCTCCACTCCCAGGGCCCTGAATTCAGCACAAGAAGCGATGACCTCGCTCCGCTCCCCCCCCCCTCCCCCCTCTCCTTCCCTTTGCTCTTTTATCCCTCTCCTCATCTGCCCCATCTATTCCCTCCTCATCTACTCGGCGTCTCCATCTCGGCGGAGCTCCTGTTGCATTTATTTGCATGCGGTGGAGGAGGAGGAGGAGGGAGGAAACACGGGAGGCCAGGGAACGCGCGGCAGCAGGGTGTGAATGGCTCAGATCATTACCGCTAAACAGAACCAGCCCGAACGGAGCCGGGCTTTGGAGAACATGACAGATGTTGGATGAGTCTCTGAGGTGCCAGAATGGTTCTGAAGGGGCCCCGTGGAAAAAGATGGCGGTATAAATATCACCTCCCCAAAGCTCGCTTATGTAAAGCCTGGGACTATTCACTCCCTCCCAAAAATGGCATATTTTTTTGCATGCGGCTGAGAAGACATCCACTCAGCCAGCTGATGGATATTGTCCTTTAACAAACCCGCGATGGGATTGGGATCTTGAACAGCAGATTGTTTTGATCTCGCGCGGGAGGGGGGGGGGGGGGGCGCAGAGCAAGCCCGAGAGGTATTTGTGGCTTTAAATTATTTCTATAGTGCAGTGACCTTGAGGAGTGGAGTGGAATCCTAATGCAGCCTCCATCCTCTCGGCGTCCGTCTCGCTCCCTCCTCTCCTCCCCTCTCCTCCTCCTTCCGCCTTTGAAAAATACTGTTAACGGGAAGGAAATGTGATCCCGGCACCACCACTCAGCCACGCGTCCATACACTGCACTCCGTCATCCACCTGCTCCAGAGAAGCCCCCCCCCCCCCCCCCCCCCCCCCCCCCCCCCCCCCCCCCCCCCCCCCCCCCCCCCCCTCCCCCCCCCCCCCCCCCCCCGTCCCCCACAACAAGTGGCTTTCAATCCTCACTGTCTTGCCCGGGCCGTCACAGGGAACGTGGAATTTGCACACACAAAAAAAAGACGAGGCCTAAGAATAAACACGGTGGATCCCGGCGGAGCCCAGTCACATCTATTTTCCCCCGGTCTCCGGAGGTGCGTGCACGTGATGAGCGGTAGAATCCGGAGCAGCTTGTGCACAGCGTGTTGTAAATCTGCCATAAGAACACATGAAGGGGGGGCGGGGTGGGGGGGTGGGGGGCTGCAGGGGCTAGGTTTGGCCCATTGGCTCCACGATAAATAAGAGTGGCAGTCCGATTGACAGTTTAAACAGGGAACATGCATCTAAGATGAAGGAACATGACGATAACGGAGGGCAGGGTGAGTGGGGTTACGATGACCAAGCACTAAATCCTACACCTTTGAACCAGGGATGTCCAGACTGGGGCCCGCAGGCCATGTTTTTCATGGGTCTGCGACAAACTTACAAAACTATAATGGAACGCGGCCCGCACGCGAAACTTGCGCTCGCTTGTATTGTACTTCTTTGTTTCAACTCCAGGTGGAGCTACCGCTTCAGTGAAGACACTCCCTGCGCTTGGGATTGAACTCAAAAAGGGAACAATCGCTCACAGTTTATGAGTTGGATTTCAATGTGTACATTTATACACATTGAAAAACTTTGTGGAGACAGCGTGATTGAAAAACCAAATAACGTAAAGGTGTTTTTTAATTCACACATATTTAATTATAAAGCAAAGTTGATTTATTTTGTTTACTTTAATAGTGGCCCAGACTTTCATGTATTTTTCTGTATGTGGTCCGAAGTGGAAACAAAGTTTGGGCTGCTTTAACCAAGCAGAAGACGATCGATCAATGACTCAATCACTGGAGAATAATATGTAAATGTGCATATGTGCTTTAGGGATCGTTTTCAAAACTTGTAGTGCACTTTGGTCAAATCTTTAGACTGAATTCCAACAGGGTCAAACGCTCCATTCAACCTTTTTGTACTTTCTTCCATTAAGTTCTCATGCTGGAAACTAAATGATGGATTTCAATAACTTTGTTTGTTTACTTGGTCTAACCTCACTTTTCCTCCTCTCTCTCTCTCTCTCTTTCTCTATACACATATATCCATCCCCCTCTTCCCCTCCATACTCTTTCATCATTTACTCCTGCCTGGACATAGCTTTCAAGAGACCTCGCCGCTGAAGGTGAATCAAATTTAGAGGAGCCTTATTTTTTTCCTCTTCTCTCTCAGCGCGCTCCAAGAACACGGGTTCACAGCTTTGCCAGTTGGCAGTTGTGCAGCTTAACGGACTACATACAATTTATTAGAGTCTATTGGTGCATCTGCAGGGCCCTTTTTGTCCCCGGAGAGGAGAAGAGTGGAGTGGCAATCCGGAGAAGCGGGGTGGATGGGGGGGGGGGGGGGGGGGACACAGATTATTAGGCTGTTCTTTAATCCTAATGGACGACGCAGGGAAAAGCGACGGAGGTCTCTATATCCACCGTGACTCACGGGAGAAAGGGGGTTGGGAACAAAAGAAGTTGTGTGTGTGCAAGATAATTATTATTCTTTCACCTGCATGACGAGATTGTGTTTGTGTGTGTGTGTGTGTGTGTGTGTGTGTGTGTGTGTGTGTGTTTGAGTCATTATGGAGCTGAAGAAGTGGCGGTTTATTCTTCTTTAAAGGTGCGATGTCTGAGATGTGGGGACCTCTAGTGGTGAAGTTATATATTGTATCCATCACCTCCCCCTCACCCTTCTGAACATGCAGGAGAACTTAGGGGAACCCCCAGGTGTCATTAAAACTAAAAAAAAGATGTTTGGCAGGCCCACTCTGGACTACTGTAAAAACATGGCAGCCCCCGTAGAGAGGAACCGCTCCTCATGTACATATACATTAATGGGCTCATTTAAGGGTCATGGAAAAAAAAAAACTTTTTTTTTTAAATTCCTGAAAATGACAGTATGTACAATTGTTTTGTGACATTTTTGAAAGTGACAAAAATGAGTGGAATCCTACACGGCACACATTTGCAAACTCACCAAATGTGTGCTTCCAGGCGCTGGACATGCAGCCGCCGTCCGACTATCTTACAAACACAACTCACACAAAAAAACACACTAATCCACTGGAGGGATCCTCATGCATTATGTAAGAGATGGGGGGGTGGGGGGTGGGGGGGGGCAGAGGAAGGAGCTGATTGCTATTCAAGCTGAGCACCGAGAGGCACATGCCACATCTTCACTTTGTCAAAAATAAGGTAATGCAATGAATGGACATGCGAGGATCGATGGCACATATGCAGCCGGAGCGAGCGAGTGGGGAAAACTGGTTATCAGCTGCTGGATCTGGAATTCACTTTTTGCACGTGTGTGTGTTCGCCTGTGTGTGTGTGTGTGTGTGTGTGTGTGTGTGTGCGTGTGTGTGTGTTGTGTAAATTGTTGTGTGTGTGAGTCCACATTTGGTGGCCTGTGTACACTATCTCCTTGAGCAAGGGCACCCTTGAAGAAGCAATATCTCCTCACAGCTGGACTGACCTACTAGAGCTGTAGGGGAGAGTTAGGAGTGTGTGCATGGAAGTGCACGTGTGTGTGTGTGTGTGTGTGTGTGTGTGTGTGTGTGTGTGTGTGTGTGTGTGTGTGTGTGTGTGTGTGTGTGTCAATGACAATAGAGACATGTTAGAGTGGAAGGTATTTCACCGTTTCTCCACAGTAACACCTTCAGAAAACATAATGATTTTGATTTGTTATTTGTTGCATTGTGTTTTCACCTTGTAAAACTATTGGTTTAAAAAAAGAAAAAAGACAAAAAAAAGGTAAATACTTACAAAATGACTCAATGAAAAAGTCATGCAACCTCCAAATGTATGTTTTGCATTTATATGACGTGTGTAAAACCGTTAACACAGGATCAGCTGTGATGTCAGTGCAAGAATCTGGTCGCGATCTACCAGAAAAGTTGCAACGTAAAGTTTGATAAAGTGAAAAAAAAAAAAGAATCTTGTTTCAGTGTATGTGAAATATTATGCATAACATTTGACATTTATGAATGTAAAAAAAAAAAGTTAAAGTTATATTCACCTGTAATGTTTTATTTTCAATCATGGTCAAAAGCTGCTATGATTCTATGACATGACTCAACATTTTAAACGCAGGGAGTTTTTCCATGATTATTCCATGAAGTAGTGACAACTTGATGCGAGCATGCAGAAGTCGCAGTGCTTGGATTTAAAAGAGCATCTCAGTCAAAACGGAGCAGCAGCAGCAGCAGCAGCAGCAGCAGCAGCAGCAGCAGCAGCAGCACACTGCAAACAATCCTAATCCTAACAGCGTTATTGCTTTGTCCCTGGAGTTGTCCCTCTCCTCACCTCACCCCACGACCCCTTGTAACTGAGGAGACCGAGATTACAAACATGTTTTTCATTTCATCGGCAAAAGAGGATCAACCATCCCTAATGTGTGCACAGTCCATTTTCATTAATAAATCATAACAACTCAAAACAACAAAAATATCTATCTATCCCCTCATATTCCTCCCCTGAACTTTGGTATCGATCAAACAGAATGCAGCCAACGAGTGAATATTGATATTGAGCAGAAAACCACATTTCAAAACGCTTTGTTCTGCTCTTTGAGAAAATAGGGCGATGCAACATAAAGTGCAAGGTCATCAGACAATGATGCAATTAGTATTGCAATACCACAGACATATGGAGAATCGCGCATCGGGGTACGTGTCTCAGACAAATGCAAAAAGGATGGATTGACATTTTGAAAATCCTCCATGCTTCGCTAAGCCCTCATCCAGGTTTCCTGTTCCTGGAGTGCTGTTGCACAGCTGACAATTATAACACTGAATAATTTAAAAAGCGGGAAACACAATATAATAGCGCTGCGGCGTGCGACAGCGTTCCCAACCGCGCCACTTCACGCAATCAAAAGACAGAGAGGGAGGAACAATGGGGGCTTCATTCAAAACCTCCAGCGATACGCCGATGACGCCATATTTTTCCCACAGTGAAACATTCACTGGTAGTTCCACTGATGCTCAAGACTGAAGAGCGAAAGCTGCACTTTTACAAAACGCAAGAAAACTACACAGCACAGCCGGGCGGAGGGAAGTGAAGTGGTGGTGCAAGTATCACTCCAAGCAACACAAAGTGCCGCATTATCCATCCACTCCACCGTCCTATTATCAGCTCTCGGTGTCATGTTCGGCTGCTGCGAAAACCAATCCACACCCGCCGCCGCCGCCGTTCCCGTTCGGCCATTATCAGCTCCTTGTATTTTGACAAGCTGTGATGAAGCAGAATCCCGGCCCCGTGCTCCGTTGACGGCTGGCAGCGCGGCTTTTTGCACGCGCTGTGAAATCTGCGCTCGCGCCAGACACGAGACGGATGGATCACAGTGACCAACGTGGCCAATTATTATAAGGCGGCGGTGACAAGGCATCGGAGGCTGTCGCTCGTAAACACGACATAACGTGTGACTCTGAAACACAAATGGCGCCAGACGTGGAGATGAAAACACATGATTTCTCTCCTGAAGCTCGGACGCCTCTGTGGATGTATTTAAAGGTGCAGCGCGTAAAATAGAAGTGAGTCCATTTCTTCTTCTGTCATTAGAAATGTAATATATCATGAGGGGTAGATCTTCAATACAGAGGCCGCCATGTTGCACCACCCAGAATAGACAAACTTAATTCAAGGCTACCATCGGTTGATCGATAGGGGTGAGATGAGGGGTATGCCACTGCGACATGCATTTCCACCACTAAATTTTACATACTGTACCTTTAAAGTAAGTTCTGTGTATGAAACTCTTCCAACATCAATCAAGTGGAGTTGAAAGTGACTTTTTATGCCACGAGCGTTCAAACCAAGCAGCAATCTTCGGGGTTGAGAGATGAGTCAAATAAAGAAGTGGATGAACTTGTAGTTCACAGGGTGGCCACTTGAGGCTGGCCGAGTGTATAGGTGAATTAAACATGTTGAAAGTCTGGTACAGTTTTCTTTCTAACATAATTTTATTCTATTGAGGTTTGAAATTGTGCATAATTAAGGGCGTGGCCTCTTGAGTGACACCTGGGCCTACCTGTCACACTCTGTGGATGCTGCACCGTGGGCCCACCCCCGGCTTCATCTCTGCTCTGCCTCTTTGCCCATTTTTAGATAAACCAGGAAGAAGAAAGAGTGAGGCAGCTCCAAGATGGCGACGAGTGACTTGCCCACAAAGAACCTCATAAGCACTCTGCAGAGAAACCATATATCAACTACGGATACATAACTTCAAACAAAACAAACATACGTTCAGCTGCAACATGTACTGCACCTTCACCACCAGATGTCACTACATTCCGCACAATGTGCCTTTAAAAACGACCCCTTCTCCGTGAGCACTGTTGCGCAGATGTCCGATTACGCTGGCGCCAAATCTGTGTGCGACTGCTTATTTGCACCGTCGCTAAAGCCTTTCAAACAACACCTGTGTTGTCATTGACAAACGCTCACACCGTGGGTGACTGCAGCCACTTTGCTGTTTGACAACAGACGATAAAACAAACACACACACACACACACAAAGGCGAGTTTGACCTCTGTTAGGTGACTGTAGGTGGATGAGCCCGAAATCAAGCAATCTCACTCAACTCACACTTTATGGGATATCATACTGAGTGTGTCAGTTGGAACATGTTACCTTGATTAATGGTCTAAAAATAGGTCCCTGGCGCAGCGACGAGAGTTATCCCCTCTACACAACAAAGAGCAGGGGCTCCTTACTTACTCACCCATTGTCGGTGCGACGGAATGTGTGAATGTGTCTGAAGCCGCATTCTAATTGGACTTTATTTATTATGGAGAGAATAACGATGTGTAAATGTTTCAACAATAACTAAATTATAAGTCTTTTTAATTAATCTTTTGAAGAGAGAATACGGAAGCGTTCAATGCTTTGCGCTATAAATGAATGATTTACACGTAAGGTCACCACCAACTGAAAGGTGCAGGGTGTAAGATTTGGTGACATCTAGTGGTGAAGTTGAATATTGTGTCCATCACCTCACCCTCACCCTTCTGGGCATGAGGGAGAACCTCTGGTAGATTTCAATGGTCACTAAAACTCTAAAGATGTTCAGTGCGTCCACTCTTAATACTGTAAAAACATGGCTGCTGCCATAGAGAGGACACGCTCCACAAGTAAATATACATTAATGGGCTCATTTAAATAATGGGGAAAAATAAAACATTCAGATGCTAATAAAGTCATGAAAATGTCAGAATGTACTTCTTCTGTTATATTTTTAGAGGTGAAGAAATGACCAAAATATCACACTCTGCACCTTTAACTGGACCCGACTTGAAAGCAAAGTGCAGGGGAAAGCTGGCGCGGTGTTTTCGGGGAGCTCCCGACATTTCGCGCACATCTGTGGGCGGACAGGTGAAATGAACGGCTTCTCCGGCGGCGACTCTATCATTACCGAGGGACAGGTCTCCGTGCCCATGCAGCTCGGCTCTAAACCTATCAAATATCTAATTCAAGCAGGGGCCAGTCAGTCCCTACACTTTGATTCCCCGAGAGGTGAAAGTGAGCGGGTTGTTGCAGAGGCGGGACTGACCTCCACGTGAACCGTAAGAGCCACAACGGCCGGGAAGCGCTGGCTTTTCGGTTGATCCGATGACTCAACTAAATACACGGAGCGAGAGCCCGCGAGGCAGAAATCAGCCGTGGCCCGGAATAGAAATACACCTGGAAACACTTCATGGGACCTGAGATGCGTTGAAAAACACCACCCACCGTGACTCACAACCTCTCTGGGAAATACAGAAGCTGTCAATCATAGCTCCTCAGACACCATTCCAATCAGGACACTGGACTTTACTCTACTCCTCTGAGCCAATGAGAGACTGTAACTGCAGTTTATTGAATTCCAACGCTTCTCTGAAGACTTTTGATTATTTATAATAAAGCCAGGTGTCATCTGATGAAGGACGGATGACGCATTCAAGTGCACCTGTTCTTTGATAAGTTCATTGAAAAGCCTCCCTGGTCGTCATGTCTCAAAGATGCAGGGTGAATAAAAATATTTCAGAAAGATTACATACCGACAGTTTCATGACATCAGGTAAATGTTTTTTTTTTTCCCCCCATTCCCCTAGAGTGAGCCCGTTCATGTATATTTGCACGAGGATGGGGGTCCTCTCTGTGGAGGCCGCCATGTTTTCATAGTAGTAAAAGTGCACGTGCAACCCCTTCCCTTCCCACCTCTGCTTCACCAGCATGAGGATCACACTGAAGGACAAACCTGAACCCTCTCAAGAGAGGGGGCCTCTCCCTTCATCGATCCTTCCCCTTGTTGTTGTCTTTGCTCCCAGTTAAAGGAGAGACCTGATTAAAAACCTCGGAGCAGGTGAGCGTGAACACACGCGCAAATAGAGCAGTGGGGCGAGTGAACCCAGAGACGCCTCCTGAAACGGTAGCCGAGCCGATTAACCCACTTCGATTTGTAACTCCTGTCTAATCCCCCCCCCCCCCCCCCCCCCCCCCCCCCCCCCCCCCCCCCCCCCCCGCCCCCGCCGCCGCCGCCGCCACAACGGGCCGCCCCAGGCCTTGTATCATTATCGAGCAGCCAGCGAGTGTTTGCGAGCGAGCGGATGTAAACAGGGGCGAGCGACGTCAGCTCGGCGGCGGACAGGTGTGAAAATGATTGCGCGGCCACGAGCGAACGGAACAATGGCAATATGGCGTCAATTACCCACGCGTCATGCGCTGACAAGGAAACAAGATGTCGCTGTTTAAGAGTCAGACCCGCAGCTGCGCGGGAATGGGAACGGGCGGCCGTCTCGCGCCCAAACATCCACTCCATCATTCACTGTCACAGGCTACACTGAATCAGATGCCTAACCACTGAGCTTGTTGAACCTGCGGGGATTGATTACACGCCTTCCCTCCAGTGACATTCAGAGCCGCGTTGCTAATTGTACAATAAGGAGTGTCTGTAGCATTAATAAAGATGTCAGCTGTGGGCTTTAGGTGCTCTAAGAAAGACAGAGTGGGTCGACGTGCTCCTGGTATGAGATTGTAATTTGCAGGAAAATGCAGTGCGTACGATTTGGTGCCACCTAGAGGTGAAGTTGCATGTTGTATCCATCACTTCTGCCTCACCCTTCTGAGCATGCAGGGGAACGTGTGGCAGATTTCAGTTTCGGAGTCGTTCAAACCCAAAGGATGTGTCCACTCTGGGCTTCTGTAAAAACATGGCGGAGACCCTGGAGATATTTAAGTGATTATAGATTCATGAAAATGTCAGAGTCGAATTGTTTTGTGATCTTTTTCAGAAGTGACCAAAAATGACCAAAATCTGAGAGTTGCAGCCGCAGCCATCACATCGCAGAAGTTGGTGCGATGTACGTCGCTGTGGCTCTCGAAGGATGTTGTAAAACAGAGGGGTCCCCTGATGGGAAGACGTTCCCTAACACACTTGTGCGGTTTGCACACCCTCGCAGAGACGAGGCTGTTTTACTTACGGCTCTGTAATAAGCTCAAACAGCTGGATGGAGGAGAAAGACTTGAAGCTGCCGGGGCTTTGTTTGTTAGTATTTCATCTTTGACTCTTCCGTGGTTGGAGCACAGTATTTGGTATTGACAGCAGCGGGTGTGTGTGCAGCACGCGGGACCTCCTCACTTCCACTGTACTCGCGCTAAATGCAATGAGGCCACCACCGCGGCTCATTTGCATATTTTAATTGTTTTTAATTCACCAATGTAGGTCTGTGGCACAGTGGAGTGAGTGTGATTCGATGAGGCCTCCCATGTTTTGGCTCTGATATGTACATCGTGAACAGCAGGCAGCTTTCAATCCTGCCAAAGTAAACCTGGCCTGGTGTTGCTCTGATGATAATTCTGCATGCATGAGTGTGTTTGACTGCCATCCATCCATCCATCCATCCATCCATCCACCCATCCATCCATCCGTCCGTCCGTCCATCCATCCATCCATCCATCCATCCACCCATCCACCCATCCATCCATCCACCCGATCTTTTTGATACTTGGATGCTAACTTGAAACCACTGTTCATCCATCATCCATTAACCGCCTTGCCAATCAATCCATCCATCCGTCCTTCCACCCATTCACCTATCCATCCATCCATCCATCCAACTAATTGATACTTTTTGATACTTGGATGCGAACTCAGAACCACTATCCATAGATATCACCCAACAGCTCTCCTACAAATCCATCCATCCATCCATCCATCCCTGCATCCATTTGTATGATAACTTCATGCATAATTGGAGCCATCCCAGTAAACATTAGATGAGAGCTTTTTTATATTTATGTGAATGTAATTTTTTTTCCATATTCATCTTTCATCACATGATGGGCATTAAAAAAACATCAGAACCGAGCAGCATTAATCAAGCAAGACAAACAAACGCAGATGGATGAGCAGAAATAATTATTCTTATTTACACCCTTAGTCTATCATCATGATCACATCATCATCCCAGCACCACAAAGACCAACAACACCATGATTTACTGTTGGTTAATTGGTTTCGTTAATGAGCAAACACCTACCCATATGTGACGCATTTCACTGTTGGCTTAAAAAAAAAAAGTAAATAAAAAAATAAAAAAAAGCCTCCTTTCAGTTTCCATACAACCCACTTAATGTCTGTTCTTTTACTGCATTCAAGTGGCACAGTGAGCGTAATCTAAATGGATTACTAAAATTCTATAGGGAGCCATACTCTACGTATCTAAACCCACCGGCATGAATAATGCAAGTCGGAGCACGGCTTGTTTCTGTGCTCCACTCAAACAATTCATCCACTGCCTCCACCCTCCCTTGTGATTCTCCTCTGCACTATGTTGTGTTGTATTTTATTAGTATGTATGCCTGCGCTGCATCTGTGAATTCCTTTCTCTTTTTCAGCAGGTCAGTGCCGAAGGAATTAAAGGTGCAGGGTGTTTTTTGTCACATTGACTGGTAGAAAAAAAAAAGATTACAAAACAATTACATGCCATTTTTTTTACAGTAGCCCAGAGTGGATATACTAAATACACTTTGAGTTTTAATGACACTCTGAGGGCTAACATAGGTTCTCCTGCATGTTTGAAAGGGCAAGGGTGAGGCGATGGACACAACATGCAACTTCACCAAGAGATGTCTCCAAACCATGCACACTGCATCTTTAAATGACAATTAAAAAAACAATAGTATCAGATAATGGAGTCCGCCATTCACAAATATGTGGGATATTGCAGCTACAGTGGATTTCTGAGAATCTGAAAGAGGTAAATAATAAAAACCCTGATCTTACAAGCATAGCTTGTTCTCTCGAAATCTGAGGTTTCGCTTGCTGTTTCCCCTGAAACCAACAATCCCACCTCTCTTTCCCTCATCCGCCATTCGAGCAGCAGTTTCCAGACAGAGTTATTGACAATCAAGTGAACAGAGTAAAGCATTTAACCGCTAACGACTCTGAGGTGTTCATGAATACCAAAGCAGGGCTGAGCGCGGACTGGATATTGGACTTTAGTTCAGTCACTGGTAGCTAATAATCGGCGCTTTGCTGCAGCGGAAGCACACCCAGCCTGGTAATTATATATCAGTACGTTTATTTTCACATTCCCTCTACGTGTCACAAGTGGCCACAACAATCAGGTTCAGTTGCTATTTTGAGTTTCTTCATTTCAGGAACAGATTTAAGCGAGTGAAATCACTCTGCCTTCCATCCCCTCCTCCGAGACAGAGAATGTTTTTCATTTAAAATGTTCTACACTTTCTAAGGATAGCAATCTGAACGGGCGCAGTATTTTTACTTTTTAAATCAAATATTATCCGATGTGGAATTGGAGCCAAATGTTTAAATACCAATATTTATTATCTCCTAAATGTCTGAATTACCAGCTGTTTTGGCCTGATGATGTCATCTTTCTGTATATGCTCCCTATACAGCTTTGAGTGTGACATCTTTATTTTATTTTACAGAGACACCTTTCTTTGATCTTAATTCTTATTCAATAGACGTTTTCTATTTCATCTTATTTCATTTTTTATTTTCTATTACTCTGATTACACTTATACCGAGTTGGTTCCTCTTGTCCGCAGCATTATATTAATGCTTTAACAAATAAAAAACTTTCAAAACAAGTGTCATCACTTCAAATCATTGCTCCAGTAAATCTTCCTCACACCTCTTATCCTACCAAGAACAATTTCTGATGAAATCATAAAAAACAGGGACCACAAGATGGGTCGTTTAAGTCAAACTGATGATGTACAGCTGAGCCGGGGTAATAAATCAACATCTGAATGATTGAAGGACACAGTCCCTCACACATTCAACTGTTCAACTCTGGATCTCTCCGTTACAGCAGCAAATCAAATCCCTCACTACACCGCGGTTAGGTTCATCTCCGCTCTGTCCATTACGTAATTTGGAGAAGCTCCTCTCCTGGGGGCTGTGTTAGCATGGCTGTCTATGTGGAACAATGACACAATGTGTGTCTATATGTCCGTGTGTGTGTGTGGGTGTGTGCGTTGGGGGTAAATGGGGTATATGTTGTGGGTGACATTCCCACTCAAGGAAAACGAATGTAAACCTATGCCCATATGCTCCCAATCTTAAACACGGTAACACCATGAGTGACAGCTAGTTTGCAGTACTTCCATAAGTACTGTGAGTAGAGTAGAGACAGTATAGTAAGATGCAACAACATTGATATGTATTGGTGTATCTAATGACTGCGTTGCACATAATACACCAACCGACCGACCAACCAACCAACCGACCGACCAACCAACAATGGCTCCCAGGCCCATGTTCCATCAATAACTTAAACCATACTTGTCTACTGAATTCTTCAACACGTGGGATTACATCCATAGATCCAAGGCCAATGCTCATTTGCTCCTCTGCTTGTTATGAGTTATAAATATACGGTGGAGATCACTTTAATAATTGACAGCTCATTTACAGCAGACTGTCTTGTATTCCCTCACAAGACAGAGGGCGCCTCCCTCTGAGTTTGGTGATGATTCACGGACTAATGAGGAGTGCAGTGATCGAGGAATGATTTATATGTAAGGTGACAAATGGCAAAAGTGAGTGTGGACGGTACAGAGGTGGAAATGCTTGTAGTTCACAGGGTGGCCACTTGAGGCTGGCTCTAAAAGCAGGTCACTACCCATAGACTTCAATTTTCAAAATGGTCAACTTTAGCGGTGTCAGTCACATTTTTAATCTTGCTTTTTTTTATTCTATCGGGGGTTTGAAACGTACATATGTTATTTTCATCCTCGACTGCTGTTTATATAGTGACTAAATGTCAACCAAATCTTACAAACTGAACCTTTAAAGTACTCTCCACCCATTTGAAGTCGACTTTATCAATCTTCAGTTCTGCCAACATCAACAATGTAACACTGGAAGGCAACTGTCAAATGGGTTTTGACATAATTCAGACTTAACATAATTCTAAAGCTCTCCAGTCAGAATGAGATATTATGCAATACCACATAAGTGCTTCTACACCTTGTTTCTTCCCCCTTTTATTATCAACCAGAAAGCCATAGTTTCCTGGCTTCCATCCAGCCTCCATTACAATACCGCACATCAGTGTCGTGTATAATAACGGGGCCTAGTTTTCGATGCAACCTTGATGCATTTGCAGCACACATCCCGTCAGGTGCATCTTCTGCAGAGGGGCGGAAATATCCGGATACGAAAGCAGGAAGAACTGAATTTTACAGTCGATCAATAAGCTCCTCTTGACCTTTATGTGCATCAATAATGGTATTTCTGCCTTTTGGATGAGGATAAGAACTTCACTTCATCTTTAAATGGGGGTATTTCTTCGCATGGGGGAAACTGTTGGCTGAGGATTCGAGTGGGCTCAGGAAGCTGCGGCGGGGGGCAAATATTGAGAGAGAAAGAGAATTGCGAGGAGACGAGAAGTGACGCCTCTACATGCACACATTCCACTCTCCATTCTCCCTTTGACCGGTGCATGAGTTAAGTCCTGCCAAGCCACTTGCCCGGGGCCCAATGTCTAACATTACATTTGTATTCAGCGAGCGTGTCCCTCTCTGTATGTCCGGCTCACAGTTATGCAGAGTGAACCCTCAGCAGCACTAGGTACATGACCTTCCCTCCGATGCCCCAACACCACTGCTGCCTCTCCACGTGGCAACGTATTAGTCAGAGCTCCCTCTCCCTCTCTCTCTCTCTCTCTCTCTCTCTCTCTCTCTCTCTCTCCATGCCAGTGTTTGTGTCTCTGTCACATATAGAGAGGTGATAGATTTGACCCCTCGCTCTTACACAATCACCCTCCATCCCTCTTCGTTCACCCTCCATGGCTCAGGACTTCGGCTCCAGCACCCAGGAATAAGTGACCTTTCATGGGAATGTAATGGACACCAGCCACACAGCCTCCTCATGCCTTAACTGGCTCGGGGCCGAAATGACATGTACCGGTATGTAATGTTGCAGTGTTCTCTACATGCTCGATGAGTCACGGTGCTGATACTGTGTGTGTGTGTGTGTGTGTGGGGTGGGGGGGGGGGGAAGACACGGGTAAACACTCATTACTCACTAACTTTTTAACAATGGGGCGGAGCTTGGGGGGGAATCATGCCTCATGCCTGACACTCACTGAGGTCTCGTCCACACGGAGACGAAGACAATCTATTTCAAGAAGTGTGGTTGTCCACGTGAAACGCCAGACCTGTATGTGCCGCTGTAACGATGCCACTGCAGTGCGCCCAAAACAGAGAAGAAGAGATGGAGCATGTCCACCAAACAAACACAACACAACAAGAAGGGAAGAAGAAGAAGAAGAAGAAGAAGAAGAAGAAGAAGAAGAAGAAGAAGAGGAAGAAGAAGAAGAAGAAGAAGAAGAAGAAGAAGAAGAAGAAGAATTTGATGATGATGGCGAGAAAGAATACGCAAGAGGCCCAGTCGTCAGTCAAGAAGAATTATGTGCAATTTCAATCATCACAAAAAATTGGAAAAAGCGAGTTTGAAAACAATCCATCTCCCGATCAGTTGTCACGGTAACACATGTGACTGACTGAGACTAAAACTGAAGTTTGTACCAGGCTTTAAACATGTTTCCTTCACCTCTAAAGTTGATCATTTTAACATGGGGGTTTGCGTCCTATTATAGTCAGCCCCCAGTGGTTACACTAAGAACTGCAGGTTTTTTCACTTCCTATTGTGCTTCATCCATCTTCATCCATCCCCTAAAGCTGTCCCCATGTGGACACAAGAAATGTTTATATTCCACAAAGGACTCCATGTCCTCTGGGCCACTCTGGGTTGTTAATGCACTTTGGTGACTCATCGAAAGTGAGCGAAAGGCCCGTGTTGTTTCTTAATGGGCTTCTGCTTCGTGACTTTGGTGAAGCTGACGCTTTAAGACAAACCTGTTTATAGTTCCTCATTCGAACAGGCATTTTTTGCAACGTCACCATCCCTAGACAACAACACAACAACACAAACATAACAACACAACAACACAAACACAACACAAAAACAACAACACAAACACAACAACACAACACAACAACACAACAACACAAACACAACAACACAAAAACACAAAAACACAAAGACAACAACACAAAGACAACGACACAAAGACAACAACACAAAGACAACAACACAAAGACAACACAAAGACAACAACACAACAACACAAAGACAACAACACAACAACACAAACACAACAACACAAAGACAACAACACAACAACACAAACATAACAACACAACAACACAAACACAACACAAAAACAACAACACAAACACAGCAACACAACACAACAACACAACAACACAAACACAACAACACAAAAACACAAACACAACAACACAACAACACAAACACAACAACACAACAACACAACACAAACACAACAACACAAAAACACAAACACAACAACACAAACACAACAACACAAAAACAACCACAAACAACAACACGCACAACAACACACACAACACACACACAACAACACACACAACACTAG
>JAFBJT010110293.1:155049-174439 GCA_016785325.1 Chascanopsetta lugubris
ATCACCCCCCAGACCACACACACACACACACACACACACACACACACACACACACACACACACACACACAGGCATGTTTTGGTCACTTTCGAGGACACTGCTTTCACCCATTTGTTCTTGGAGACGTACGGTATCGAGCTGGAGATGTTGGAGTCGTACTACAACAAACCAATGAAGTAAATCATCCATTCTTCAGACGTCCGTACCCTGAGGGCTGGTTTCAGAACCAGAATCAGCCCTAAGTACCGTCCGTGAGCAGGGTGCTGGAGTCAGCCTTGCCCTCTCAGATTTCATTGCCATTGATCTGCACTGTTGTGGCTCATCGGTGCATTTTTATCGTCATAATTCAAGTATATGGCATTGAGGAATTGGCAAGTGTTTCCTTTAAGCCAAACTGAAATCATTATTCAATAATCACTTGTAGTGGCATATTCAATGTTTGTTGACAAAAAGTACAGACAGGTAGATAGATGTGTTTGTAGATGGATAATAGATCGATCCAAAAGCATACACATGTATATACACAAACACTGCACACAGCATAACTATAATAGACAATATAATATGTCGTATTGTTAGTAAAAATGTAGGTAATAGTATTACCACACCATCATCATAATAGCTGTTTTTAATAACTGTTAGAAATGTATTAATGACAGCTTTTATGAGCAGGGTCATCAGACTCATTTCAGTTCAGGGCTCCGGGTCAAATCATGACATAATGACCTGAAAACGATCAGAACACCAGATGTTTCCATTTCTTCTCGTGTAAACAAGTCCCAGTACAGTTATGTTTCTTTTAATGAAAATACCTCACATTTAAATTCAAACTGAGTGATTAATGAAAACGTCTCCTCTCAATTTAACAAATATAAACCAAGTCTACGTTTTTTTTACAATTACAAAATCACCCTGCGGCCTGGACTGAATCCTGCCAATGTTTGACACAGAAAGATGAAGAGCCTTCACATCGATATCCTTGATGAAACCGTGCTTTTCCTTATGGATGGGAACCCGCAATGTGATTAATACACAAATACAGTCTCTCTCTCTCTCTCTCTCTCTCTCCTGGTCCTTTACTCACTCTCCCTCATCCAGGCTCTGTTGCCAAGGCGACCGTACAGCCTCTCACTGCATATAGACAAAGCTGCCGCCTGTGGATCTCTCTCTCCCTCCCTCCCTCCCTCTCTCTCTTTCTCTCTCTCCCTCCCTCTCTCTCCCTCTCTCTCTCCCCCGATACAAAGTATATCGAAACCTCTCTTCTCCTACACACACACACACACACACGCACGCACACTTGTGATTCCGCCTCTCCAACCCTCGCACGCCGCAGCCTCCCCCGGTGCCGCCGTTGTCCCTCTCGGTGCGGCTGCCGCTCCCGCTCCCATGCTCTCCCTGCGCCGGACGCCGGAGCCGTGAAGGGATTGGCGCGGCGCTTTGGCTCCGAGGTCTCAGAGCAGCAGATGGCGGTGTGAAGACGGGGGCTCGGCCAGGTAAGAGGACTTATCCTAACCCTACTTAAGGTTCAGGGAAAGTGAGCGATTCAGAACCCCCCCCCCCCCCCCCCCCCCCCCCCCCCCCCCCCCCTCCCACCCCGCCCCCCCCCCCCCCACTCTCTCCCCCCCTCTCCCTCTCCCTCTCTCCCCCCTCTCCCTCTCTCTCTCTCTCTCCCCCTCCTCCCCGTGGTTGTGCGACATGAGGCGAATACCAATTCCTCAGCAAAGCACCCACAGTTCTTACAGCTGCTGCGATTCCCAGGCAGGGAAAAGGTAGGGATGTATGATGTGGGATCTCTCTCTCTCTCTCTCTCTCTCTCTCTCTCTCTCTCTCTGTGCGGAGGCGGGGAGCATCCTCCCATAATTCCAACATGCCATTTTCCAACAGGTTGAGTCTGTCGATGACCCATCCATCATATTCCTGTCGCCTGCATGCATCCCTGTGTTGTGTGTGAGATTTGACCGCGTGGGAGTTTCCAGAGACGCAACAGTCCAGCTCCCCGGGTGATTCATTGCTTACCCATCCCAGCTCTGCGCCGTGTGGTCCCTCCAGCTCACCGTAGCCATGTTTTTTTGTCTTGAGCATGAATGACTGCCGGGGAATCACTGCACACATCACTGATGCGGTGCAATCATGTAACCCAATCCTGTGTCACTGGGAATCCAGATTCATCTCCAGCAGCCTGCAAATCAATCCGCTCTGCAGCAGCTTATTTCAATTATTTACAAAGCTCAGCTTGAGCTGAATGGTGATGTTTATATGGGTGTTATACTGAGGTTTCTCTTTGGAATGCCCCCGGAGCTGCTGCTGGGAGAGATGGTGCAAGTGAATGTAAACAATGGTGGTGATTGATTCTCCGTCTGGTGATATCCTGGAGGAAACCACGAGCTCACGAGCTCACTGCTCGTTTGGAATGAAAGTAATGTTTTAGCTTCTTTACACAAAGAGTGTGTCCTCGAAAGTGACCAAAACATGCCTGTGTGTGTGTGTGTGTTTGTGTGTGTGTGTGTGTGTGTGTTAGAGAAAGGCTGACGAGGCAGGTCGTGGCCCTCCTGACTTTATCTCGCATTACCATCCCATCATCACTTTCAGTGAGAGCTTCCTCTTACCTCAGTGCCACATGAACACTTGATACTTTGCTCTTCGTGCACTTTGATTCACCTGAAAACAAGAAATGAGAGAGAGGAAGTTAAACAAATATTGAACATTTTGAGGGGAAAAAGGAAGAGGAGCAGATTTGGGCACCTCACCTCTCCAGACTGGACACTGCACGCTGGTATCAGGGCTTTCCATGAACTCGTGAGCCAGCTGTTGCCCAAAAAAGCACAAAAATGATATTAAATCCTCCATGTCACCGCAAATGCAGGAGAGAGCTTCTCCACAGCTGTCGGGGAAGACGGGTCCTGCATGGGAGCGAGGCCACGGCTCATTTGCGCTCCATTTCAGCCCAGCTGCTTCGAACGGACACAGATCAATGGAAACGATGCGCTGGTCCACTCGGTTTGGACTCTGTCCGAACCTAAGACAGAAGAGCAGACCTTCAGGGTGGATCGTGGTGGAATCAGCTGCCAAGTTCAACTTATACATGTGTTTGTTCGTGCGCTTTTGTAAACATGGCGTTCAATGGGAAATTCTATTGATCATTGGTTTGTATTGTTGGTCTGTTGCTGTAGTTGCCTTTGCTTTCGCCCTACTTTTGTCATCCCAACCAGTAGCATTGAGCTTTTTTCCAGTAAGGTGGAAATATTTCCTTTGGTATTGATCAAAAAGGAAAACAAAGTATACACTGTACAAAATCTAATGTGTAAATGTTCATTTGGAAGATTATAAACATGTTTTTGAGCATGTAATCATCCAAATGTACGACTTGTTTCTATACAGAGGCTGAAAAGAGCTTTCAGGAGTCACGATGTCACGATGACTTAACAAAACACTTGACCAAAGTTACTACAAAACATCTTTAATGACAATTTGTCGGATGTTTGATCCATTTTTGCTTATATAAACACACTGGTGAAGATATTTGTATTTTGTAATACATATTGTATTGTAAAATATTATTAATATAATATTGTAATAATAAATTGCGCCACATTTTAAAGGTGCAGTCTGTAATACTTAGTGACGTCTAGAGGTGAAGGTGCATATGGAATCCAGCTCACCGGCAGGAGAACTTCAGTTGTGGTCAGAACTCAAACGATGTTTAATACGTCCACTTTTACAACTGTAAAAACATGGCAGCCTCCATAGAGAGGACCCCCTCCTCGTGGAAATATACCTTAAAGGGCTCATTTAAGGGAAATGTAACAAAAACAAACATGTCGTTGATTATAAATTGATGAAACTGTCGATATGTTATTGTTTTGTAATCTTTTCAGAAGTGACAAAAATGACAGAAATCTTACACACTGCACCTTTAAGACTTTGAATATGAATTCAGAAGAAATCTTTTTGTTTTCTGGAATCTGACTTTTTGGTGTGCGTTCTCTATGACGACGCATGACCTCAGTGCCTCAGCTTTAGCCCGGGGCACACGTAGGTAGGTTTGCCAACAAGCAGCAGCAGCAGCAGCAGCAGCAGCAGCAGCAGCAGCAGCAGCAGAGGATTGTGACTGAAAAACAAAGATATTTGCCTCAAAAAAGAAAAGCAAAGAGAGTCCGAATGTTTCTTCTGGACAAATGTGAATGTTGCCCTTCCTCTCCCAGTGCAGATACTGTATGTTTGTTTGTGTGTTGTGTTCATTCTTCTTGGCATGTGTGCAAGCTACAGTATGCTGGTTGCCGCGGTTACCAAAACGCCAACCTCACTGCGTCAGAGCTTCAGACAACCTGACAACAAGAGCTGCTTTGCCTCCCATTCATCAATCCATCCACTCTGCATATCCCTCCGATGTTTTTAAAAGGGAAGTGCACTGAACCGCCTCTGTATGATCTTATACAACACCCTATGTGGTGTGAGAGTGTGTGTGTACACTGTATGTGTACATTGTATTGCATGCAGGGTTGCCATGGCTACAGGCCAGGCCAACTCGCGTCATCGCTTCAAAACAACCTTTCGAACAAGTGAAGAGAGATAGAAAAGATCTCAAAGCAGCTCCGTTGTGTTCAACATCTGCACACGTACACATCAGCGCACGCGCACACGCACACGCACACGCACACGCACACGCGTGGTCTCATATTCACCCTTCAACAGGGTCCGGCAGCACGGGAGGAGAGGAGACGTGAGGATACAGGAGGGAGAGAGAAAAGCAGCAAACGCTTGACTTCATGCATACTGATCGGAGCGAGGCAATCTGAATGTATTTCTGAGGGTGTCTGCTTAGTTTGGCTCGAATCATCGCTGCCAGTGGGGGGGGGGCAGGGGGGGGCGGGGGGATGAGGGAAAGGAAAGAGAGAGGGGGAGAGAATACTGACAGTTTACTGTGTCACCTCACATCACCATCCTCCGCTCATGAAATCACAGCTGGGAGCTGACAAGGGTGCTACTCGGTAACGGATGCAGTGTCATGGGGACCAATCGGGTGGCGGGTCACTTACTGAGCAATCGGTGGCTAAATAGCAGACGTCTGAATCACCTGTAACTCATGACACGTCTTTCCTCCCCTTGTCCCTCAGATTCAGCTCTGCGGCACAATGGCTGACAACGCCTGGTTGCCACAGGACGTCGGATTTGTCTTGATCATGTGATCTGACCGTCTCCCCAGCTTTCCTGCCATCGATCACAGGTGAGTCATGTGACCGGATGGACAGTTGACTCCGTATCAAACGCGGCAGTCTGTTCCACAAACGGATCTGTGCGCGGCGCTACTCTCATCAGACTCCACATTCACAAATCCACATCATGTGGTGGGAATCAACCGAATGTGCAAAACACCTTTACTAATAGTTGGAGGAGGAAAGAGCAGGGAGCACGAGGGTTTTCAATACTCTGACTGACAGAGCCCCTCTCTCTCTCTCTCTCTCTCTCTCTCTCTCTCTGCACCCATGCGTGTGTGTTTGTGAGTGCGTGTGTGTTGTCAGATGATTATGCTCAGGATGGATGAAAGGGATGAGAGCCACTCTGTTGCCAAGGCGACGGACAGGGCTGTAAACAAGCTACCCCTGACTCATCCCTCCACAATAGTGCCTCACTCTACCTCTTCCTCTCCCTCCCTCTCTCTGTCAAACACACACACACACACACACACACACACACACACACACACACACCACATTCACACGCGCTCACGCGCATACATTCACACCATCATCGAATCTGAACGAGACAAGAGGATCTGGAGTTGAGAACCACTTCAAGCCGCTTAGCTATACATCTAAATAGACCTGTGGAATAAACACAAGCCTCTCTGTCATACACACGTTCATTCATGTTCACACACTCACACACACACACACACACACACACACACACACACAGTAATGGACACAATGATTATGAACCAAGGCATATTTAAGTCCAAATAAGTCGCCATGACTCACCAGGCGGAGTCGGTCATCCACTGCTTTACTGGTCAGTCCTCGGTTCCTCTGCTCTCAATCCCAGATGTCCTTGGGAAAGACCACCCTGCTTTCAAATCTTCAACAAACCAGCAGTGTGTTGAAGATGTGTTGTGAAGAAAGTGCTGACACAGATGCACCATGTAAATGTGCCCTGGCTTTTGTGTAATGTGAAAATTTTGGATTTTGTAATTATAAGGATAACATGTACATACAAATCTTATTTTGCAAATGAAACCTATCACCTATGACACATAACTGCAAGGTCTCAGAACCGCATCCAAAACATTTGGTTCATTGGCATTTTATATTTGTGAGCTAAAGCAAAATGTATAGGTGCAGTAAGATTTTTGTCTCTTCTAAAAATATGACAAAACCATTACATACGGAGGTTTTCATGAATTCATAATCAACTGAATGTATTGTTTTCCCCCCCATTACCCTTAAATGAGCCCACTCATATATATTGACATGAAGAGGGGCTCCTCTCTACGGCTCCGCTATGTTTTACCGTTGCCCAGAGTGGACGTACGAAACGTCCTCTGAGTTTTGATGGCAGCTGAAGTCGACCTTAGATTCTCCTTCAGGCTCAGAAGGGCGAGGTGATGGATACAATATGCGGTTTAACCCCTAGATGACACCAAATCTTACGCACTGCACCTTTACAACATACCCTTCATATTTTTCCAAATACAAAAATTCGAGAGAATACCCACAATTAAATAACGCATGTGAGGAGGTGAATAGAAGATTTGTTGAATTCACTGTTGTTGGACCTCTATGTTCTTTAGTCAGAACAAGCTATTAAGCATCAGTCTATGCAATAAATAGATACACTGTCAGATGTTTGAGGTAAATGCACAATAAAGTCCAAAAAGAAATAGAAATAGGAGTGAAAATATTGTGATTTCTGAGCAAACCCTTGATGGTATCCCACAGGCGATCATGAGCCGCCGGCTGAGCAGTTCCACCCGTTCCCACACTGAAGACTCCATCTTCCTCAGGCCTGATGAGGACCCCGTCTGGCTGGATGAGCCCATCAGGCCTGACAAAGTCAGCGACGGAGCCCCCAAGAAAGACACGCCAAAAGACCGCAAAGATGGACCTGTGGGGGGCCGAAGCCCACAGGGGGAGGACGTGTTCATGCACAAGGTGTTGACTCTTCTGATCGAGGTCTCCTGCTGGGCGGCGCTGTTTGTCCTTTCCCAGGTCATGGTATGTGTAAGAGGTTTTCATTGGCTGCTGTATTTTACAAAGGCCACACAGTCGTATACAACATTTAGGCCAGAGGTTCAGTCGAGAGCAGTTGTGGGCAATTATCTTTCCTGGGGGGCACATAAGAAACCCAGATTGTTAGCGGGGGCCAAGCAAACTTTGTTATATCAAGATGATATTATGATGTTATTGAAAACATCTTATGGGCTATTTATCTATGTATTATCTATATCTTATCTTTATTTCAATAACAATGACTCCAAACACCATTTTATCAAGAAACTCTAATGGATGTGAAAACAACATCACTTATTATTATTATTATTATTATGATCAAATGTCTGTCAGAAAAATAATGTTACGTTCTGCAAAAAAAAAAAAATCCATTAATATTTGATATTTAGACAATACCAGGCCATTTGAATGAATTACAAACAGTTTCCTTCCGCTCAGAAATACAGAAAAACATCGATTCCAAAAGCAAATTGGACGGGAAACAAAATGGGTTTTCTAGTGAAGGACCCTTATTTTGAAGGCCAAGGGTGGGTGGAGGTGCTGTTAAGCAAGGCTCACACACACAGGAATTGGGAGCATTTCAAAACAAAAGCATATTTTCTATTTCTTTCTAGCTTCATGTATAAAGCAGTGTAGCTTGTAATCAACTCTGCGGGCTGTGAAATGCCCTGGTCTGTTCCAGAGCCCCCCCCCCCGCCCCCAACTTTACCCTTATTTTTGCACTGATTTCCTTTTCAATGTGCATCATTGTATTATCGTTTTCTCCTGAATGCTTTTTACAGGTTTGGGGTTGTTTTGTTATTAAATTGGACTCATTATTTGTATTCAAACGCTCTTCTCTTCACTGTCTCTGATGACGCCATGTTTGATTCATCTTAGAGGAAAAGAGAACAGGTGCAGAATTACCATATGAAAAAAAGAGCTCCATAAATGTGGCCACGATTACGACAACAGATTGCGTGTGGACACTTGATGTATTTAGCTAATGCAGGCGCAGTAGGTCTTCTTTTTTCCTCCTCTCTGACATGGCGCTGCATTATTACCATTGCAGACCTGACACTCAACTTCTCCTTCTTTTCCCCTCCCAGGGTTACTGGGTGTTTTTTGTGGCAGAAGGAAACGGACCATTCTCTTCCATCTACAAAGCTCTGCAGGTCATTGACTTCTACCTTGGCTTCATCTTGCCTTGCCACCCCATCTTTGGGATGGATGTAAGTCTCAGGCCTGTGGCTGTTTGTTTGGAACAGAGATATCAAAGTAACGGTGTCCGGCGGATATGATGCATCTGCTATTGGCTCAGTCTATCTTTTTGTCTGTCTTTCTCCCTTTGAGCAGTCCACAGTGATGAGTGAGGTGGGAAACAACAAACAGAACCACTGGATAGTCCAGAGCACTTCAGGCATTGGTGTGACCATCTGTGCTGTCATGGTAAAAAAGAAATGAAGGCCCATCATTATTGAATTTTCTATTCTTTAGATCTAAAAGTTCATTTACTGATTTTTTACTCAACTGATGAATGGATTTCTTACCTCCCCAGGTCATCCACACTGTGTGTAAGTGGCGCTATGGCTCCAGCTTCTGGTCCTCTGGGTCAGTCGGGCACATGGACATTGCTGATCGGCGCCAGTCGGTAAGCCGCCAGCCCTCCTTCACTCTGTCCGAGTGGACGGACGCTCAGGAGGACCTGCTGGACCTCGACCCCATCCCCCAGACTCCAGTGTTCGACATCAGCGGCGACAACAGGGCGGAGGGAGACGCCGCCACTCTCACCGTCACACCTGTCGGACTCCAGGAGAGGTGAGACCAGAGAAGACGACATTTGTATTCAGGTTTATCCTCTCCGGTTATTTGAGATGCATTCGCTCATGTTGTCTGGGTCTGTACGTTTGGCACAGGAGGGGCTCCAATGTCTCACTGACCTTGGACATGTGCACACCAGGCTGCACCGAGCCCTATGGCTACGGAGCCCAGCTATCGCCAAGGGACCAGTCGGCCAAGGAGTATCTCCGACAGGGAACGCACGTCCTGACCCCCGCCCTGCTGCACAAACGGGCCATGGACGACCAGGGCCTGCAGGCGGAGTTTTATGTGAGTGGTCCAGCCCCGATCCACATGGTTTTACAGAGGAGAGCCACTGGAAAAAGACTAAAAACCATGACACACACACAGACACACAAACATGCAGCCGCGCTCGACACCAACCAATGACAGCCGGGCGTAAGTGTTCGCGTTACAGATCGAACACATTTTGGCTCGTTGTTTGCTGCAGTTTTTGCGAAAAGGGCAGCGGACAATAGCACAAAATATCGTACACATCGATTCATGATGTTCTTCCGCCTTGGTGTGGACTTCCCCCTCCATTTCTGTTTGGACTGATTGCCAGTGCAACTATTGTTCTGCGTCCATTGGCAGGAAACTCCCATGAACTTTGTGGACCCAAAGGAGTACAATTACCCAGGGCTGGTGAGAAAGAACCGCTACAAAACAATCTTACCAAGTGAGTATGAGCAACAAAAAGAGAGCGTGATCTTATACATTTTGTTTTGTTTATTTTAATGTTGTGTCTCTTTAAAGATACAGTGTGTAAGATTTAGTGACATCTACTGGTGAAGTTGCATAGTGTATCCAACACCTGGTCCTTCCCATGTGAGCAGGCAGACCTGTCGTTAAAGCTCAAAAGATGTTTAGTATGTCTCCACTCTAAAACATGGCGGCCCCCATGGGGAGGACTTGCTCCTGATGTCGATACACATTAAAGGGCTCATTTGAGGGTCACGTAAACAACAAAGTCATATGTTGGGGTGATTGTACATTTGTAAAAATGTCTCTATATAATTGTTATGTAATATTATCCAAATATAGTGATGAACTTAATTATTACACACTGCAAGTTTAATAATTTCTCACACTCCTTTACTATTCTGCTGTGATGCGTTATTGTGTATCATAGGAGCTGCTTATTATTTGAACCAGTCTTTTAGTAAAACATACTGCATATTAAAACACTCTTACTATTAAACTACTTAAACTGTACCACTATTTCATAATGATCTATATTTCCTATCTGCAGATACACACAGCAGAGTGATCTTGAAGTCACTGGATGAAGACGATTTCCTCTCAACCTACATAAACGCTAATTATCTCAATGTAAGAGGAAACATGTGCATCTCTTCTCTGTGGGTTTTACCTCTTCTCTTAGTTTCTGCAGCTCATACTCACTGGAGACAATCTATAACAAGAGCATGGTTCTTGTGCGTGCATGCACCTGTGTGTGTGTGTGTGTGTGTGTGTGTGTGTGTGTGTATTCAGGGATATGGGGGTGAGGAACGGGCCTACATTGCCACCCAGGGTCCCACTGTGAACACAGTGGGGGATTTCTGGAGGATGGTGTGGCAAGAGAATAGTCCAATCATAGTGATGATCACCAACCTGGAGGAGAAGAATGAGGTGATTGTGGTGAAATCCAAAAATGTCGACGGTGTGGTTACTAGTATGGACGGAGGTGAAAGGAACCCCATCGATCTGTGCATTGTCTTGCAGAAATGTGCAGAGTACTGGCCCGAGGACTCGGTGACCGTTGAAGGCATCGAGATCACCGTCGTCACAGTAACGCAGGAGGATGACTACAGTCTGAGGGTGTTCACACTGAAGGTAAGACTCCAAAAACAGACGCATCACAGAATATTGGTCAACTGAAGCCCACAAGTCAGCCAATCAGATACAAGCAAATCTACATGATGCTCTTAAGCTATGCAGACAACTTGGTGGTTTTCAATTTGTGGATATACACAGACCAGCTGCTCTGTGTGGCCTTACCTAGCAAACATTTGCTAACATATGCTAACATATGCTAACATATGGCGATGGTGATACTTGAATTTAGCAGGTGTAATATTTACCTCGAAATGGACGTCAGATACAACATGCAACTTCACATGCAGCAGTTGCTTGGCGGTTAGAGCGGTTGCCATTGAAAGTAAAGGTCACTGGTTTGATTCCCACGGCCTGCAGTGTCAGTGGCCCTGACGCTGATACCCCGAATGGCCCTATGGCTTATGGGTAAAAAATACCCCGCGACCCAGATGACGAGATAAGCAGTTGAAGATATGATATGTGTGATGTGTGTTTTAAAATAGTAACGTAAGGTGCACAGCTCTTCAAGGTAGAGTCCTTTCAAAAGCATCTTTAAAATGATCAGGTGACAACCTCCCACACAATTCTGCAATTAAAACAAGCAATTACTGACTTGAGAAAATGATGCACCATTAGACACACCTCACCCAAACCAACCACCCGCCCTTTGCTTCCCCTGTGCATGTTTGTGCAACTTGCAACCACATGTCAGGAGAGGGAGGACGGACATGAGCCAGAAACACCCAAGTGAGTGAAAGTGAGTGAGTCATTGATGGTTGAATCATTGTCCAAGGAGGGACTGTCCTCAAACCTTTCATGTTGATGGGTTGTGAGCGAATGACTGTTGAGAAATTAAAGTATTGAAGTATTGACTCGTGAAAAATGTGAGCTGATGAGGGCAATAGACACAAAATTTCATATAATTCAATATTTGATATCATATACAAGCCTGTATTGAATATGTATGCGTAATTGTTTGAAATTGTGTGAACCAAACCTCAAACACAGACTGAATCAGCTGCTTTATTGGGAATTTATTTGTCCAACTTATTTGTCCACTGAAATACCAATATAGTATACCAAATAGTTTCAAAGTGTTTGTCGCCATATGCGCAGTAAGGAGACGTGTTTCCTTGAACAATGAAATTGGTGTTTTGTTGTCCACAGTGAATGCCTCACAAAAGCTGTCTAACTATAAAAAATATTTATTATATTATGAAATAGTTTTAAAAGACATCATGTGAAAACCACAATAGAAATATTAAATATTGCACATAAACTATGCAAATAAAACAGCTATTTATCCAAGTATATATTCACACAAAGCATTGTGTGAAGTAGAGTTTTGTACAAAGTAATGTGCAACATCAGCTGTGAGCGCAATAGTGTTACGGCTGCGCACACTTGGCATGGATCCAAATGCTGCGAGACACAAGGAAAGGTTTACAAAAATACTTATTGATCATAAACTCAAAACAGAACATGCGCAATGGCATCTTCAGAAACGAGGATCTCTAAACACAACGCACCAGAAAAAAAAAAATTAACAAAAGATGACTTGACTAGCAAGGAATGAAAAAACTAAAGGCGCTGGAATAAATCCAGGAATCAAAAAAACGTACGAACACAAACAACAAGACTTGACGATGGCAAGAAGGATGACGAGAGGACAAACGACACACTGGCCTCAAACAGAGGGAGCGGGGAGGTTAAGTAGGCAGAGGGGAACCAGGGCCAGGTGCTGACAATCGGAGGAATCACCACAGGTGCAGACAACCAGGGCAATCAGACAAGACGCAGGCAAGACAGGTAGAGTGCAGACAGACAGGAAACCAAACCCCTCCAAAATAAAACAAAATGTGAAGTAACTGAACGGGTAAAGAAAAGAAACTTTTTGACGACGACACATTTGACGACGCACAACAAATAGTCGTCAATGATTGTGCGATTACAGACGTGCAACTATAGAACTGATCAACATATGAAATCAGTGGATAAAATGTAAAAAACGTACATCTTTGTCTGCCATCACATGACACTGTACTTTAACTTATCAAGGTAGGAAATTAACACAATCAAATTTTGGGCCAAATGGAAGTTTTTATGAGAATGTCTCTTCATACTCTGGAGCTTCACTCCGTTCACTTCCATTCACAAATCCATGTCCTTTATATATAATTTGGGGTGGCAGCAGCAGCGGCAGCAGTAGTGGCAGTGGCAGTGGCAGTGGCAGCAGCAGCGGCAGCGGCAGCAGCAGTGGCAGTGGCACTCAGCGAGCCAAATTCAGTAAATACAGCCTGTGACTGATTAGGAGGCACCAGCGCATTATTATGGAACTATTCTCTGAGTTAAAGACTTTGTTTTCACTCCTCCTCTGATTTATGTTCTGTATTTGTTGCACTAACCAGTGTTGACAGACTGACAATCGGGGATCAATACCAGATGACAGTTTTGATTACATATGGCACGTAAAATTGGGGGAGAGATGTCAGCTCATTTTTTTTGCCCAGCATGCATTGTCGTCGTGGCAACTAGCGCCAAGGTAACGGTTCCGATGCAGAGCGGTGGGCCGAGCGGACATCGTCCGCGCTTTGTTGGTGTCACGTATCACGTGGCAGCGCAGCGTGATAACATCCGCCTCGCTTCCTGTCTTTGTGTCTGCACCAGTGTGGAGGGGAGGAGCGCAGTCTGCGCCAGTACTGGTACACCTCATGGCCTGATCAGAAGACCCCCGACAAGGCCCCACCGCTGCTGGAGTTGGTGCAGGAGGTGGAGAGAGCCTGGAAGGAAGCCCCATCCTCCAGTTGCCCCATCATCGTCCACTGCAGGTGAATGTATATGGGAATCAACTCTATTTGACAACACAAGGGTAGAAATTCATCGTCGGGATCATTTTTGCTCTTGTCATTTGATCCGTTTTTAACGATGGAAAAGCTTCTGATTTCCTCCAGGAGAGTTTGACACCAATCAAATCAGTGATGTCAGCCCTAATCAATGCATTGATCCAGCCATTTAATTCTGTCATCCTCTACTCCATCCTTTCCCCCGATTGCAGTGCTGGAATTGGTCGAACCGGCTGCTTCATCGCCACCTCCATCCTGTGCAAGCAGCTGAGGACAGAGGGTGTGGTTGATATCCTGAGAACCACCTGCCAACTCCGTCTGGACAGGTGAGATAGTGTTTCCTATCTAAGAATATCTACTCCGGCCAGATCACGAGAGCCTGAATGGCTGATGAACCAGAGCAGTGAGGACTGAGGGAGCAAAGGGCAGCAGCTCCACACACTGTTTCAAGGAGAGTGACAAGAGGAGCAGAGGCAGCCTTTGAGGAAACTCCAGTTTACTGTCAAACTGCTCCGTTCTGTTGCTGACACTCATTTGAATGTGTGACTACTAACGAGTGTCCGTCCCCCGACGAGACACGAATGACTAAATACTATTACGGCTGCAGAGCCCGACCATCACATTGTCTGGCTCCTCACAGGTGGAAAAATACCGTTCGAATAAGTCCGAATCATCGTGGACTCGACTCCAGGACCAGCTTGCAGAGTAGCTCTCCCCTCGTCTCTTGCGCAGCTCCGTGAGCCACTGTTAGTGTCAATAGTTACTCTCCTGTCGGCTGAGTCAAAAAGTCACAGACGAGTGTCGTACATTTGCAGTGTGAGGACATGTAATGGACATTTTGTTCATTGCTTGCCTTGTTTTCGTATCCTAGTGACATTTCTACGGATGTACACGAGACAGTGCCTCCAACGTTAGTGCAGCTTTGACCAAAGGCGAACGAGTGACTGTAATTAATGGCATTGCAGTGTTTACTTTCACCGAGGCCAAACAGCCCCAGCTGACATTACATATACAGTGTGTCCGTCTCCTACTTGTACAGTATTATATTCAAATCTCTGCATTCTGTCGCCAAAAAGGTCCAATTAAAATGTCCAAATGTTCAAATATTTACCCAGAATATTTACTCTTCACTGTCAAGATCTCAGTAAGAAGAGAAGTCGGAATGAATAGAAATCAAATAAAATTAAGGGGTGGCAGTGGCTCAGTGGTTAGAATAGTCAGCTTTGAATGCAAAGGTCACTGGTTCAAATCCCACTTGGACACTGCTGCAGTGACGCTGGCCCTGACACTGATTCTGGCAGAAATGCCCCATGACCCAGATGAGTGGATAAGCAGCTGAAGATGACACGACAAGATACATTAAAACATTAAAAAAAAGGCAGAGTGTCGCGAAGGGTTGCGTGACTCATTCCTCGGAGAGGATGAAGTTCACAGCGATCGATCCGGCGATTGCTCATCAGTTTGGTCAGAACCAGAGCTGCATATTTTCAGTCTGAACGACCACGGTTGTCTCTCTGCTTCATTTTCAGGGGTGGGATGATCCAGACGTGCGAGCAGTACCAGTTTGTGCATCATGTCCTCAGTCTCTATGAGAAGCAGCTAAACCACTCTGCTGAGGAGTGATAGAGTGAGCACCACAGCCACAGCGAGACACACCACTGTACACAGCACCACCTCCGGTGGCGCGCACCACTGTACCGATAGCGTCATCTCAATCTCACCCTTTAAATAAATGCCACCGTGTGAATCTCTCCAGCCCTGACAGGACGGACCGGCGGACGTGAAGTCTGTGTTTGTCGTGTCTTTGAGGAGAACCAACATTCGGGAGGAGGGATTTCAGATCGAAAAACAAAAGCAGCCAGGCAGGCCGATCATAACCACAGCCCAAACTCCTGACATTATTTCATGTGCACTGCAAATGTGTTTATTTATTCATTGATTGATTGATTTACTCTTGTAAATCTCAATACTGACAATGGTTCCCTGACATCAAGGCCGTGTATAGTACTTGGCAGGAAATACCCTCCTCCCATACTCTGTATACAGGTATTATTAAGGATCAACTGGAACTGAGGTATTTTCAGATTGCCTGTTTATTTTATGGAACCAATTCATGGTACGTTTCCCAAAGTGAAGTGAAGATCGATGGCCTCTCTGTGTCCCAGCGTTACAATAGATTTGAGAAATCATCAATCAGCCTTATGATTAACTTAATAAATAGAAATACTGATATTGATATTGAATATTAGATTTGATTTATGTGACATGTGGCTTTTTCCTTCAAAAATATATTGACTTTTGATGTAAAAAAAAAAGATCATCACAAAAGGCCTGTTTTAACTTCCAATGCATTCAGGAGCCAGCTCATCTTCAGGTTGCATGGTGCTAAGTGTTCATTAAAGGCATGTGCAATGTTATGGAATGTAGGAATGTATACCAGTTAGGCTATTCTTTAAACTAATCAGGATTTCTTTTGCAATCTACAACATTTCGGTTGAAGCATTCTGCCTGCGCAGTCAGTCCTGACCGTCGACAACTCGCGTTTGAATTATGGACGCATAGATTGAGAGGCGTCACAGAGCTGGATGCACTGAAGCCAGGAGTAAGAGCAGAGCATTCAGAAAGTCAGCGGAGGCCTCTGGGTCGTAATACACACGTAGGAAAAGGTAAAGCAAACCAAAACATTCGAAAAAACACCAGAAATAGAGGAAGGTGCTCGCTTACTTTCTTGTATATGTCTCATTACAAATATCAACCCTCAAAGTGACGATGTTTTGTGACACCTCTGCTTCCAACAGTAGCTTGAACGCATCTGTGACACAAAGTCCATGATTGTTGTATAGACAGGCCAGACCTCCTCTGTATGAAGCACAATAGACCAACTAAGGTTGTCTCTGATGTTCAGCTGTAAAGGTTCTTTTTATCTGTGTTGTGTTTTTAATTGTGTTGGGTTTTAATGAATTGCATGTGCTGTATGGGACTCTATAGGTCCACAATCAAAGCGACGTGATTGGTTGTCCTGCTTTTCATTGTGTAAAATGGGTTTAACAGCCTATTATTATTATTATTATTATTATCATCATCATCATTATTATGGTTATTATTATTATTATTATTATCATTATTATTGTTGATGTTATTATTATTATTATTATTATTATTATTATTATTATTATTATTGTTATTATTATATTGCTTGCTCTCGGCCAATGCTTTTGATACAGTTTGCTTTTGTGAAACCAACCAGAGATATTTTTAGAACATTTTGATACAACCCTTTCGAGTAGATGCCTTGTGTATATTTCTGTTTACACCATGATGGAATGTAGCTCATACTGTGGATCAAACAATCGGTTTCTATTGCAAGATTTGACAGAACAAAATGTGACGACTACCTACGTCACCTTACAGTCTACGAAAAATAGATAGGTTTTGTTCAGTCTTCAGTATTATTACTTTAAGCCGTTATACGCTTTGCTTTAAAATGCTTTGCTTCCTGTGTACGTTTTTATCGATTTTACTTGGAGAATTTTACCTCAGACTGCGTTTCTACACAGTCTCCACTCAAGTCCAACATGTGACTGTAGGCCGCTCTCAGTTGACATCACAAGAAATAATTGCTACGTGTAAGGCAGCTACAACAGTGAAAACTATTTTCTATGTAAACACAAATCAAACAGCTTTGGTCTTAGACTTATAAATGTATCAGCTCAATAGTTGTGAACATTATCAGAGGATTGAATTAACGATGTAGACTCGGACCCATCCACAAACATCAAATCAACGAGCTAATTTAACTGCCAAATACGAATTTTTCCTTAACAGACATAAATAATAAGAATCACTGTCGGACTTTGAAAGTTCTCCTCTGATAATGTCCAGTATACTTTGACTGTGGAGCTTTTATCTAGGGTGTTTTTTGTGCTTATACCTGGTTCTCCCCCAATCATCACAATCAGAGTATGACACACAACAAATAGTGAGACATACAACCAACCAGCAATCAGTATTCCTATCCTCTGCTATGGTATTGCTTTAAGTTGTACGTTTTTGCATCCGAATAAAGATAGATTTTCATGAGGCTGTGATATTGTCATATCTAATGTTGGCTGTTCACCAAGTAATACGAAAGGAGTTTTGACAAACACAAGCTATGTAAGAATTATGTGTTTTGTGTGGTTTATCAGACATCGTTACTGTTGAGACTTTAAGAGTGAGAAGTTCTATGGGTGGCTCATGAAGCTATGCGACCGAAATGTGTCACTTTATAATCTTTACAAAAATATATTGTCTTTTTATCTTATACAGGAATAAATGGGAAAAAATACGGGCAAACAAAGTAAAACAATTCAAAAGCAGAAAACAGAACACAAACAAACAGACACACACATGCACTTGTCACTCTTGATTGGTGAGAACACTGAGTCTGACTGGCCAATGGGGAAACGTGACATCCATCCCACAATTACCCCGTTGAGAGAGGAAAAGTACTTCTTCCACCAGAGCGCAGTTACAGAAAAGCTCCACTAAGGGTCAGTAGATTCAATCTAACCGCACCATGATCTGCTCCTCACGAACACAAACAAACAACAAAGGCTTTCAACCAACAGAAGACAAAGGATGGTACCTGTGGCAAACACCCGTGTATATATATATATGTATATATACATATATATATACATATGCATGTGATTATTCATTAAATCAATAAATAAAATAAATCAAACAGCTGTAGTGCAGAAAGAGGAAGAAATATTTAGACAAGCCCTTAAAACAGTACAAAAAAACAACCCTCAATAATCGTAAGATACAAATGAGTTCGCTCCTGCTAGCTCCTGTTTGAATTCAGTACAGTTTGCGATTGAAAATTCAAATGAGAGCAGACAGTGGGCAGAGAGTCAGGGTTATAGTCAGACACTGGTAAGTTATGGACTTCAGCGCCATATGTCAGAATAAGATCCAGAGTGTGGTTCAAACGATGGGTTGGTTTATTAACCTGCTGTTTGAAACCAAATGAGTCAAGCAGTGCGATGAAAGATAAACCAAGGCTGTCATTTGTTACATCTACATGGATATTAAAATCACCCGCTGTGATGATTTGATCAGAACAGAGAACTCATTCTGAAAGAAATTCTGTACATTCACTTAAGAGTTCAGAATGGGGGGCAGGTGGGCGGTAAGGGGTAATTAAAGGAGTCTGTTATTTTGTTGGATGGTAGGTCTGACAGACTAAGAGTCAGATACTCAAATGATTTATAATGTCCTGTAGGTCGAGGGGTGAATAAGAGGTCATGGTTAAATATTGCTGCAGCCCCTCCACCTCTGCCCTTACCTCCAGGGATGTGGGCGTAAATGTGTGTGTGTGTGGGGGGGGGGGGCTTCATTTATATATACATAATCGTCTACTTGAAGCCATGGTTCAGTTAAGCAGAGCAGATCAAAATGGTGCTCATTTATTAAATCATTAATGAGTAATGATTTAGATCTGAGAGATGGAATATTTGATAGGCCACCTTTGATCTTTGTATTAGTTGTTGGCTCTGGAACTGTCCTTTCATGAGCTTATTATGAACCTCTCTCCTGTTGCTCTGATTGATTTAAGGAGCTGTAGAAGCGGCTCAGTGTTGATCTTCAATGTGTTTTCATATTTATCTACAGGAAGCGCAGAGAAGTGTCAGACTCTGT
>JAFBJT010110294.1:9685-26382 GCA_016785325.1 Chascanopsetta lugubris
GGGATTTTCTTTCTGTGTGTGTGTGTGTGTGTATTTTTATGTGTGGGTGTGTGTGTGTGTGTGTGTGTTCTCGTCCATGTGCTATTATGGCTTGTGGACGCACGTACGTATGCGTGGGCAGCCCCCCCCCCCCCCCCCCCCCCCCCCCCCCCCCCCCCCCCCCCGCTGTACGTGTGAACACAAATGAATATATTTAGGTTTTGTCTTCACAGCAGTTTTCTGCTGTTGAAAAGCTGTTGAGTGAAAATGTGTTTTTCTGTTATTAGGCGGCACATCGCCGTGTGAATAATGCATCCTGAACATGGCCTTGTTATGGCAGCGTATACGGTAATGTCCCAGGCCCAGAGTGGCACCTTAATGCACCGCCCTGCATGCTGTTAAAAATACATGAGCGGGGAAGTGGCTTTCTTTGTGAATAACATTAACTCTGGTGGTAAAAGGCTTCGGTGGACTAAGACGGGGATTTGGATTATTGTTTGCCAGGATTTGCATGACACGTTTTTACCACGCAATAAAAAATTAGCCTAAGACCCACGTAGCGTTATAAGCCGAGCTTTATTGGTTGTGTGTCGGCTGCTGTGTTAGCCAAACATTACACATGATTTCAGTCTGTGAAAGCCTGTCTGATCATTTTAAGATGAAAGGATTTTTTTCCCCCCATTCCATAAAAAACAAACCGTGTGAAGTCTTTTGTCTGAATTAGTTCGGTGGCAAACTGCTTCTTTCATACAAAGCTTTAACCTGGAGTGATGTTTGAGTTCCTCTATAATGAGAATGAAACTATTCAAATCACATTATTAAACTATTATCAGCTCGAACACAAATGTGTGTGATAATAACCCAGTGCGGGCGAGTCCTGAGTGCGTGATAAACCTGGAGATCGGAAAGGACTGAAACAAAGATTGACTCAAACATTGAATCCTTTACATTTATAATGTATGTATAGTTATTGAACACTCTATGTAACGTCTGTCCGTCCTGGGCGTGGAACCCTCACCTGTGACTCTCCCTCAGGTTTCTACCTGTTCTTTTTTCCCTGTTAAAAGGGTTTTTCCCTCGGTAGTTTTCACTTGCCTTTGCACCCTTCCACCCACACACAAGCCGATTATACATATAAACCATAAATGGCCTATTTGTATATTTCCAGAATGATCTAATGATACAGAATGAAAGCTCAATGATCATTGCCTTGGATGAATGGAGTAATAATATCATCTTTCCATGTTTTCCTGTTGTTTAGGGGCATTAAGGTGATCTGTGGAGTATGTAGAAGGGATTTCATGTTTAAAACATTCGACAGCAGCCATCTTACCACACACACACACACACACACACACACACACACACACACACACACACACACACACATGCAGAGACTCTCCCTAGTGTTCTGACATAGGTTCTGCAGGTTAAATAAACCAACATCTCAACTTCTTCTCGGTAATTTTTACACTTATGTGTTTGACCTCCCTGGTCTACAGACCGCACCAGTGATTCTTAACCCAGGGGTTGCTTTATGCAGGTTTACATGCACATAACAAATAAATCCGTCTTTGTGACAGTCACATTGCATCATGTCATTTATTTGACACAGTTTCAGCTTGTTAGACTGGAAGTCGATTTGGTTTGGTCATCGAATGCTAATCAAACCGAGAGTAAACTCACTTGACCGCCGTTGATTATTGAATGGGCCCCCGGGCCACTTCGTACTTGAAAAGTTGGGCCCCGAGATCAAAAAGGTTACGAAGCCCCGGTCTACACCCGTCAAGCAGCTGTTTGTGACCGTATCATCTCGGACAGTCTGAAACAAGACAGCTCCGTGTGTTTTACGCTGAGTCAGCAGACACGAGACACGTCCTGTCAACAGGAGCCTCTTCTGAATCAGTGGCTGAAATGAACTGTTGCCAAATGAGTGCCTTTAGCTGGAATTCAAAGGTTTTGTGAAGGGTCAGTCCAAATAACCTTTCAACTTCCCTCAATGTTTTGACTTTGAGGAACGTATGAGGGAGCTTGTTCCCTATGGATGGTAAAGGTTGGAGTATGTTGGGTTTAGTGCCAAACAGCCTCACGCAGACACACTCTCCTCCCTGATGTTTGCCAGGAGGTGGTCTTGCCATATGATAATTACGATAATGGTGGCACCCTGCCATCAGTGTGTGGTGTCCATTGTGAAGCTAAGCTCTCTGTAATCTGGAATGGGGGCATTTAGCCACTTGGAATACATGCAGATAGACAGATTTCAGTGACTAAATATAGGCTTGGTGAAGGATTTGAATGCTAATGACGCTCGATTTGTTTTCTCTCACCTGTGGGCATTTAAATGATAATGTGGTATCTGCAATAAACGGCCCTCTGGATGGATGTCGTTCTGGTTCAAGTTCATCTGTGTTTAGTGATGGCAATGCAGTGAAGAAGAATCAGGGGAAGAACACATACTTGTCAAAGTATTTAACCTCTTGTAAGTGATTTATATTAATTATCTATCCAGGTTTTTTTGTCTCGCCATCTCTCTTTAGCGAACATCACTGAGTGAAACTTCACAGATCTTGCCGCCATCTTGCTTCGGTGAAGTCATTTTGAACTAGAGTGGGGACATAGATTTGAGGCTTCATGACAGACACATCCGGATTCAGGACGTTTTCTGAGGTTTGAAACAAAAAGTCTTAGGCTAATCAGTGGTGCTGCGATACCTCTGTCTGATACCATGCTGACTTAAATGACCCAGTGCAATGACTAACTCAGCCCTGGAAAGTTCTTCCCACGTCGCCAACTGCCATTCATTCTCTGATATGACTCCAAATGATCATAGAGCTAAAATAAGCAGAGTGACAGGGTATGGGTTTGGATTCGGACACAAACCAGCGTGACAGTGGCAAACGGTACCACGAGAGAACACAAGCCACTTCACTCTCGTAACACATCCACATCATTTCACTCTCACGACCTGTCAACCATCATATCAACCTGTTTCCTGAGCATCACTTCACCCATTACAACAGACCTCCACAACACAAACACTGGAATATGCATTTGTGATGAACAGCACTGCGCAAAATGACAAAAACACCCGTTGCAATGATTCATATGATGTGAAATTGGACTCTGATGTGTGTGATCTTGAGTAAGTGTTGAAGAGGGGTGAAACCTCATGTACCTGTCTCTCTCTCCTGTAGTTGGTGCTACCTGAATACTCCATCCATGGGCTCTTCTGCATCATGTTCCTGTGCGCCCAGGAGTGGCTGACTGTTGGCCTCAACATCCCCCTGCTCTTCTACAACACATGGAGGTAACTAACCAATCGAATTGAACCGTGTGCGTGTGCGTGTGTGTGCGTGTGTGAGAGAGAGAGTATGTGTGTGAGAACAAAGCACTACACTTTGGCTGTCAACTCAGCCATGCACACATCCATACACAGTCCATCTATAAGCAGCGGATATCAGCATGACCATAAAGGCCAGTTAGTTAGAATTCTGTCAGTTCTGTCCTTCAGATTCACTCCAGTGAGCGGCTTCACTATCTTGCGATATCTTGCAAGTGCAAACACACCAGTCTCAACACAGTTTGTGCAAAATGCACACGTGTGTGTCGCCTTACACATTTTCACTGTGATAAAAAAACACGCAGCCTGCACACTGGGAGACATGCACGGGAAAAACGCTGGATGATTGTGGAATTCTTTGTTTTCCTCTGACTCCCATCAAGGTAACCACAGCACCAACACACTCCTGATTTTACTGGCATCTCATGTAGCGTCTGCGCGTACGAACGCCCTCCTGAAGCCAATGAAACGGGGGGTTCGCGCTTTGTGTATCAGAGACGTTAACGTAACAAGCTCCTGAACAGCCGTGTCGGGAAAAATAGGTCACCGGTTCCTATTCCTGCTCCTGCTGAATCGGTCTGCGTCTTGGCTGCTCCTCCCGCTGGTCGGGGGTCGGGTGCCGACAGCCTGATTGTTCTAAGCTCGCGAGCTCAGTCGGGGGAAGTTACCGACTGAGCGGCGAGGAGCGATGGGGGAGAGGAAAACGTCTTGTTGTGTCATTAATTGGAGACTGTGCCCGATGCCCACCAGCTACACATGCCGCTTCCACAGCTGAGAGAGGGAGAGAGAGAGAGAGAGAGAGAGAGAGAGAGAGAGAGAGAGAGAGAGAGAAGACGGGGGTAGTTGGAGGCAGAAAGGTGAGGTGAGTGAGTGACAGGAGACCTCCATCTAATATGGACAGAGTGACGGAGAGGAGAATGTGGGTGAGGTGGCGGTGGGGGGGGGGGGCTCGGGGGGGGGCAGGGAGTCACTGATGGTGAAACAAAATGAACGCAGTTCATGGTTCCATGCGGCTCCATGTATCACACACAGCAGCAAATGGCTCCACGCTCGGATGCTAACGCGCTGCACCGCTGCGCAGACGTCGCCCAGATCCCATCGATTTGGAGCGATCTGCCTCCACGGGCGCGTGAACGATGCCTTGTAGCGCAGAAAACCAGTTGTCGTGCATTGCCCACTCGAAAGGACTCACTTAGGGTGGTCTCAGGAAGTAATCAGCCCCCATCGCCGAGCGGACGAGGGAAAGGATCATCTGGCCCGACGAGGGAAGCGATCGAACTCTCGAGCGGAGCAGAGATGCCGTCGGTATCGGTTGAGCGCCAGGCGCCGCGCTTCGCCTGGCGAATACACCCCGCAGTGTTGCGCTGGATGCACGGGGGTGGGTCTTCTGGGCGCCAGGGGCAGGGAGGTCAGAATGGTGAGGCAGGTCCTGGAGCAGACCAATGCCATGCACTTGAGGAGCTGTCGTTTTACATTTCAGCATCACCATCCATCCAGTTACAGTGGTAACATCCTGGTGAGGCCCCGGCACGACCGGACAGGAACATATATAATCAGGCTGACTTCAACATAAGCCTCGACAAATGTAACACTTGTCCTGAGGGAGGCGCGGAGAGAAAGGTCAGTGACTCCTCGCTGGAACTCTTCTTACTCTTATTTAAAATGCTAACACTGTATGTCCAAGTAACACATGTCACCCACTCTCCAATCGGCTGATTTAAAGGTGCAGTGGGCATTCCTTTAAATCCCCTTTTAAATGAAAACGAGTCAACAGACTGACACAAGCTCAAAACGTAACACACTCCTTCTCCTTACTGGGTCGCAATGAATGGCCTGTTCATGAGCCACGATGTGAAGGTGTCCGACGTCAGCGATCGCTAATCGTGAATAATAGACGAGAAATGACCTTTGCAAACAAATGACGGACAATATTCACCCCCACCGAACACACTGCATCTGGTGAGGCCTAGAAGTCTGCTCGACTTGGCTCTGGGGGGCCGAAGCATCTGTCGGGCACCGTGTAACAGTTCCCCTCTCTCATGCATATGCAAAAGCTCACTTTGGAACCCGGTCACCATGGTTACCGCTGCCCTGCTTATCCCTGCCCTCCACTCCGCTTCAAAGTCACCATTTTCTCACATAGTTGTGCATACACTCACAGGGTGTGAGCGAATGACCGAAGGTAGGCCACAACTCCCTTTGCTGCCACAGGTGTCACTACAAGCACCGCTGTTCTTTTGAATAACCCTCTTTAAAGGTGCAGTGTGTAAGGTTTCTGTCATTTTTGTCACTTCTAAAAAGAATTCAAATTGAGGTGATATGGATACTACATGCAACTTCACCGCTATTCAAAATCAAATCAAATCAGATTTGATTTATATCGCCCGCATTTACAAATCATAGTTTGTCTCACAAGGTGGGCAACATCCTCTGTCCTCAGACCCTCTAGGTGTCAACAAATCTCACACACCGCACCTTTAAGTGGTGCGGCCAAAACCGTAGATCTCGACCCCCAGAAAAAATCCTGCGTTCAGGGGGGATGTTTCCGACGTTGTGGAGATCCACTCAAGTTGAATCAGTCAAACTCTCTTTACCTCACAAGACAATCTCCCGCTGTGTCCTTTGGCAGAAGTAGATGAGGATGTAGAGGAGTGGTTTCCATGTTTAACTTTCACTCAACCTACAACATGTGTCAGCAGCCACTCGTCAGCCAGAGAGCGCTGCTGTACTTACTGCAACACGCAGACAGACCATGCGCTCGGGCGCAGTGGAAAATTCAGGATCAAATTAGTTCTGCGATTATGTAACCGACTGCGCCATTTGTGGGGGAATGTTTCCCAGTTTATCAAAACAAACAAGCTCGCACCATATGCTGTGTGTGTGTGTGTGGGGGGTTGGGGGGGGGTGTTGAGGGGGTTTGTGGGCCNATACTCAGAGTGTGTGTGTGTGTGTGTGTGTGTGTGTGTGTGTGTGTGTGTGTGTGTGTGTGTGTGTGTGTGTGTGTGTGTTTTCCTTGAAATTCAGCAGATTTGTATTTTATGATGTGTCACCCGTGCTCAGGGGAATGTTGTGTGTTGTATTTCCAATGACATTTTACGACCAAATATTGTGTGTGGTATTTTTCCAAGTACTTTCTTACCTTGTTGACCTCATCATCAGTCACGTGTCCATGTAAATGTTGCAGAGTGACATGGGAATGATGTTCAGTGACTCATGACAGAGACCACCGTGTCAATCAAACCACATCCAGGTGCATTTCCTCTTGCATCATTTACTATTTCACATGCATGCGTGAGTCATACCTGACCAACAACAAGTGAGCGAGTGACTGTACCTCATAGTTAATTCATGACCACCAAATGTGCAATGGTTCACATCCACTCAACAACATGTAAACATGAATCACCATTCAGCGCGGACATGCATTAACCATCTGCTCACCGGGGCGATGACCCAACAGGCCGCATGCATTCATTAAGATGCTTGGACTTCATTAACCTTCAAACCCCTCGAATCCCGACTGGAATGCTACATCAAAGGATCATTCTCCAGCCATCGAAATGCATCTGGTCTGTTACCTTAACACCCAGTTCTCCAGTCATACTGCTTTCTGTTCATTTACAACAACTCTGGGGTACCTTAAAGGCAAAGTCCGCCCCATAAAACCAACAATCAGGTCATCCAGCTCCGGCACATTTACAGCTCGCTCGCTCTCAAAGCAACAGGCTCCTCGTGTGAGTTGTCAGAGCGACTCAGTTTTATAATTATAACAGCCTCAATGAAGCAAGTCTCATTGGGATGTAAAAGCTACAGGAAACACTTGACTATTCCCCCAGCCCCACTCCGCTATTAATCACCACCGGGGTTTTTTGGTGACAGCACACATCCGTGACACAGCCTTGAGAGAGCGCTGTTTGTGTTGACAAATATTGATCATGCTGAAACCTTTGTAATATCATATGCAGGTTGATTTCAGATTCTCGTTAGTTACACATGAGTCAGCAGATGAATATTGGAAACGGGAGAAAAACAGTGTGACTCCTCAAAACATGATAATGCAGAGACATTGAAGCTGATTTGACAGCTGACGACTGATCACCCCGCCCATGACTCCTTCAGAACAGACCTGGGTCTCAATGAATATCTACTGAAATGTTTGATCAGAAGATAAGTCATATTATATTCATGTTGAGATTGATCTGCAGTTGGCTGTTTGCTGCTTCTCTTCACACAGATCGTATTCCGATACATAGCAAATAGAGAATGTTGTTTTTTGTCAGGCTTTCCAGTTTTTGGACCATTTGGCATTTTGGAGAATTCCGGAAAGCCAATATTAATTAAAATCTTTATCTCCCTGCCATGTTCAGATAAAGACAATTATCATGGTTCTTAATGTGCAGCTGATAAATACACCCCGTGTCCTGTATCATCAGCTTTAAATGACTAAAATCACCCATTTTATTTTGAAGGCTCGGATCAGGTTACTAAAGGGTACATTTCCATGAATCCACCATAGAACATGACAAAGGATAATGTTAACGTGTTTTATTCACTAACTGAGCTTTTTACCAATATTATCTGTAGTTTGAACATAGTTTGACTGCCAATGGGAACACAGTGACACTGTGCTTCCATTGGCAGTCACAAGGTAGATGATCTATTAGCATTAGCAGCTAACACTGCATCAACACATGCAAGTCCCTACATGCAACCAACTCTTTGCCCACCACACATCTCTGCTGTTATTCAGCGACGGGTCTCGCAAACAGCCAACTACGATTTCGCCCACATCTTCTGCATGATGGTGCTCCACCTAACTCATCATGCCATCTTTGTCCATACTTCTTTCCCATTTCCTCCCGTCATCCTTCCCCATACCTGCCTTTCCTCCCCCTCCCCCCCCCCCTCTACCCTGGGTTCTGGAACGGGTCAACTACCCGCGGTGTGGTCTCTGCCCTCTGTGGTAGGTACTTTCATTCCCCAACGGACACTAAGGAGCTGCTCTACGACCCGGCATCAGTGATGAACGGTGACACGCTCAAGTTCTGCCTGAAAGAGGCCTGGTGCAAGCTGTCCTTCTTCGTCCTCTCCTTCTTCTACTATCTCTACTGGTGAGCCGACAACACAGGGTTGGGGGGGGGGGCGTTGACCATTGGATTACATGTAAAAGAGATTACATTAATCTGATTACAAGAGCTAAAGTTAACTTTTGATTCCCCAGTGCTGGTGAAACAGTGTGAGTGCAAATCACTGAATAAAGTAACCATTTCTCTAGCAATCACATGCAAGCCCTCTCACGTATGCAGGTTTGCTATCTGCTAGCTGCTAGTTATACTTGTAGGTCCGCTACTGCTAATGCATGTGATGTTACGAGAACTTGATTCTTTACTTCATTGACAAGCACCGCTGTAATGCCCAGATGGATAAGACTATGTCTTTGAATTGCTTCTTGATTGCGATGCCTCACATTTCCTTGTTTTTGTTGAGATGACGTGAATGTTCCTGTCCATGTCTAACAATGCTGCTATTAATCACTCTGGATTCCTGTTCCATGTGTCATGTGGGTGCTGCAGTGTGTGGAACCTGGATATATCCCTCTAATAGGTCTTATCAATGGAAACACTTAAAGGTACAATCCTTGTATTTTTTTTTTTATCTTCTATGCTAGGATAGTAAGATGAGACAGAATAGCATTGCACTGTTGAAGAATGATCCCATGAATCCTCTGTATGGCTCCCGCAGTGTTTCATAATACCAGTTGATCTGTATTGGAGGCCACGCTTGCCTTCCATTATTGATTTGGCTGCTGTGGCTATACGGCTTCTGAGGTGGTATAGTCATGTAGCTCTGTTTCTTTTGTGGGGCCGTATCAGACACTGGTCATAGCAGCGTTAGCGCAGAATGATATTCCATCACAAAGGATTGCAACTTTAACATGAAGTTGCTCTTGTATGTGTGTGATAATGCTGTGATGAAACATTTAACACATGCCGATAGGTCCGCCGGCTCCCACCCTCGGATGATGTGCTGTTCATGTTAGAAGATGTTTGTGTGCTGTTAATATGTTTATCACAACAATACCACACAGGTAGAAAAGCAACATCATGAACCCTGATGGCTTTGGTTCTCTATGAGTCACGATGTTTTTGGTGTTTGTGTGGTTTTGCAAAAAATAAAAAAAAATTCTTAAACTGGCCACTATCCAGTGAACATATGACAATACCTTATAAAGTCACGCTATGCCAGAGAAGCACAGCTTTGTGTCAGTCCCTCAGGATGCTCTGATTCCATACAGCTCTGACTTTACCCTCAGGGTATCTTTAAAATTGTTATTGCCATCTGTCACATTACAGTTTACTCCCTCCTGGCATGACGGACTTACAGTGATTAGAAGAACAAGAGGCAACGCGTACCCGTTGATTTATGCTCACATCTCATTCATTTTCAGACCAGTGCTCGGGCTTAAAGGTTTAGGTTAACAGGTGTTTAAAGGACTGACGTACTAGTAGTTTTGTCTATTTTAGCACATAAGCTACTTTGACATTCGTAAAATATTAAAAATGGTTTACAGAAATGTAAAGCATGTGTAATTAGTTTGGGTTCAAACGTAAAAAAAAAAAAAAAAATGTCTGGCTGACTATGTTGCATCTGAAAGAACAAAACCAAGGAGTAATAACTTTGGAGCGACAGGAGATTGAATGACCCACAGTGAGACCAGTCATTGTTTACTATGTGATATGTTGAGAGGAAATGCAGTGTGTTTTGGGCTGACTACAGCTGTGCAAGAGCGTTCATCATGAATTCAAATCATCTGGCTTCTCCATCCCACTCCATCCATCCCTGCCCCGGCTCATGTTGGATTGATCTGATGTTTTAAAGACCACTGACAACCGCAGCAGCAGCAGCAGCAGCAGCAGCGGCAGCAGCAGCAGCCACAGCAGCAGCAGCAGCAGCAGCAGCAGCAGATGTGAGGTATACTCCTCAGCGAGGCAGGGCGATGGTCCGTTCACTTTCAGTTCCACCTCAAAATGAGGCTCAAATTATAAATCAGCTCGACATGTGAATGAAATCAACAGAGAAAAAGCTCACGTCAGCATCTTCCTGAGCATTTTGCAGGTGTAGCTCACTCGTTAAAGTGGCTAATAGCTAATTAAGGAAGTAGATTCTAATCGCATCTTAAAAAAATGATTGCATACCCTATGGATGTGGCACACACAACCCAATTAGACAGTACTTTGATGCACAGCATGAATGATTCTGTGACTGGGTGAATGTAAACTGCATGTGCTTTGATGGATCATCAAGATCTGATTGAGCACAATATAAATACACCAAGTATTAAATGTCATTTAACGATGATGTCATCCCAAATGATGACACCTCATTGGTTCATCTGGGTTGTAGATCACATCTCTATTATCGGTTGTTAACTGATATCTAATTCAATTGAACTTAAATCAACTTCATTGAACTATTGCATTATTTTGCATCCCTTCTGCAACACCCCCAACAAAATGCATAAAATAACAACACCCTTTGCAAAGAAATGTTGGCCATCAGCCTTGTTGGATGCCTTGATTCATAGAACTGGCTGAACTAGAAGCGATGGACCTGAAACCTGCCCTGTGGAGCTTTGTTTCTCTTCGTTGCCACGTGACACTGACCCTCCTCTTTCACTGCCCCTTGAAACAGTCCTGCTCACTCTCCTGTATCTATGACCCAAAGATCCCACACGAGATAAATCTCTCTCTCTCTCACACACACACACACACATAAATACACACACATGTAAACAAAATCCCAAAATGGTGCATGCCCTCGCAAACACCCTGATGAAAACAAAGCGCACCTGAGCACTCAGCCACACACCTGGGTGAGGGGGGATGTAAAATCCTTTTTGGTTGGGCAGCAGAGCGTAGCCGGTGCAGATGACCGACCGGAATGACTCGATGATTCTTGATTTTGTACATCGGGGCAACAGCAGGGGTAAAGACTTATAGTTTCATAAATCGCAGATTTATAACTTGAAACAGAGTCATGTACTTAGATCGTATGTTGAGATAAACATCAGATTGCGATGCGTACATCCAGACACCTGGGGCAGTTAGCACAGGGCTCTGATACATGGCGCTGGATAGAGAGGCCCTGTCTGACCAACAGGCTCCCTCACAGTGTGACCTTTGACCTCTACTCTCCAGCCGCTCCCTCTCATCCTTCTCTGTGCGTGATGTGATGCACGCAGGAGGCGTCTAATCCTTTTCCTCCCATGGAAGACGGATGCAGGCTCCTGTCTTTTCTCAGCATGTCTCTCTCACCCTGCGCTCGAACACACTCGTCCTCAGCATGTTGTTGGATGCTGCCGCCCTGCGTGTCGTCCTGTTGCCCACCGACCAGTCTCAACTTTCACCTGGCTCCTCCCACCGCACGACGATCTGCCCCTTGTCCAAACCTAAACACATACTTTTTTCTCCTCCTTGCCGCAGTATCTAACATGAAGTCATAGGATGCTTTATTTATGTCTAAAAAGGGGTAATATTATATTAGCATGGGCAGCTTTCAGAATTCCCCGTGTACATTTCCTCACACTAACAGAAACTGTTTATTTGAGAGGTTTGGGCAAATATGAGGGGCTGTTGCGGAGGCGAAAGGGCAGCATAGCAGGACATGTGAGATCAATAAAGATTTGATTTGAATGATGAATCGTGCAAAGGTTCCCCGGTGGAGGCCCAGAATGAAATAGGGCCTTTGAATATAAGTTAAAGACAGACAGGATGCAAAGCCGTGAGAAGAATGGTGGACGTATGCACAGATTGACTTCCACCATCTCATTTGCAACAGTGACTCTGTCAACCGTTTAAATGAGGCAACTTTTTGTTGAAAATATTTTGTTTGAAAGATTCAGTGAGTGAACTGTCTGTGGCAAAATCCCCCCGACACTCTGTCTGTGGTCAGACATCATGTGGAGTGACAGGTTGCACTTCCTGAGGACAATGACATTGGAGCAATAAGTACTACTACACCTTTAAAACTTTACGTTGCGACAGCACAGCTCATGTGACTTTCTTTAAAGGTTCAGACTGAACATAGACCGAACATCTACATCATATCCACACAAATTCTACACATTCAGATCACCGCTCCTACGACAGGAGGACAAGTCCCTGTGGAAACGTCCCTCACTGATCTGTCCTCTCAGGGGACGGATGCAGAAGTTTGGCATCGTCAGAGACTGTGAGCGAGATGCAAATGTGTTCCTGTCAAGTCACAGCTCAGTGAAAGAAGTGTTGATTTCTCAATCTGTGATTTCTACACTGCTGTTGTCTGTCGTTCCACACAATGCTTTAATCCTCCTCTCTGTTTTGCAGGTTTCCATAATAATGATATACAGTGTTTTGCCTAAAGCCCATTTGTCACAGTTTCACATACTATATACTCGTGGAATGTCATTGCACCTTGCAGCAGTATGTCTTACAGCTTGTTTTGCGCATACTCATTACATTACATGATGCTCATCAGCCTTTGCTTTTTGATTTGACATTCAGTTCCTCACTGCTGGTGAACTTAGGCAATAGGAACGACACGGACATGTCAGGAAGGATCGTTAACTTCACATTTTTACATCGTACCAGGACAAACATCCTAATAATGTACAATTACAATTGAAAAGGAGGGGGACTTCTGTGTGCTAATGTTTTTTTACAAATCCAGAGCATTTTTATTCCTATGGCAGCAGATGCGCATGTAAGGGGCCTGTGATGCCAAGACATATCTCGAATTCTAACCAGTCTTATTTATCTTTATTTATTTATTTGATTTGATTCACATATGATCCTACTAATGGAAGCAAAGATCAGTTTCTAAATCAAAATGAAATAAAACCATTACAACATTCATAACTAAACAAGTAAAAACGTTGGTTGGTGATCTATGTCCGGATGTTACGATGGTCCTCAACTCTTCTCTGTGGGATTTTACAACTTCATGTCAGACACAACTCAACCATGGGGAAAGAAAATGAGCACGTTTGAGAGGCTGTAGAGGGATGCCACAAATTAAAGTGTGCAGTCAGAACCAAGCAGGTCCATTACTGAGAGCAACCACAGAAACAAGCCAATGAGCAGCGTAGAGCTCCATCATCTGTGCACAGTGTTTCAAATGAGCCCGTTTGCTCTGTCGTGTTGACCTCCTCTCACCTCCTCTCCCCCTTCTCTTCTCTTGTGTTGCAGTATGATCTACTCCTTGGTTACCTCATAACAACCGAATTACACAGCAGAGAAATCACAAAGTCAAAAAGAGCCTGGGACTGGCCCTTTATGTCAGTCTGGACTTGAAAGGACAGGGAATTGAAAAAGTAAAGACAATGACAGAAACCTGTTTTGACGTTGTGAAGCCAAACCATGAACGTGTCGGGGCCCAAGCTCGTTCTCTGCCCAGCCCCTCGGCCCCCCAAAGAGGAGAGGACGTGTGTTGCGCTCGACTGTACATATAAAGACTGAATCGGCTGTTTACAGTCAGATTGGTCATCGCAAGACCCAAGTTAATCACTGCCTGGCCAATGTTTGTATCACACACACACACACACACACACACACACACACACTCATCCTCTGAGCGGTACCATCCTCACTGTACAGTAGCAGTGCCGGTCGCCCAGAGGACGAAGAGCACAGTAGCGTTTGCACAGTTTGTCTCAGGCACTCAGCACATGGTGAAGCACTGTCCCGGCCCAGCGCCGCTCGCCAGCCCCTCGCTCAGTCCTCGCCGACCGTAGCTTCCCCCGGTGGGTCCGACGCGAGGCGGTGGCCGGACGAGTGGACACATGGACGGACGAATGGCGCTGTACAGAAAAGCGAGGAGGGAGGAGAAGCCCCCCGGGGCGGGGGGTTCTCTTTGTACCTCGGCGCGTGGGAGTCCCGGGCCTGCGGGCGTCTCCTCTCTGACATTACGTGAATGGCTTTCGTGACGTGTGCATTTTCGGTGTATTCTTTCAACAAAAGGCGTTTCTAATTGAGCTACGGCAAAAAAGCTGTTGTATACAGCGGAAGCCTTCTACATGTCGTCCTTGTGTTGTTCTACTGTAGGAAACTTTTGAAGAACTGGAGCTGAAGTCAAACCACAAAAGGAGAAGAAAAAAAAAAAGGAAGAGAAGACCCGTCAGATCTTTTATATTAGAGGAGCACATATTCTTTGCACAGACCATGTCTTTGATCTTGCACAATATAATACGCAATATTTGGCTACATATTAGAAAAAAAAGATTTATGATAGTCTAGCCACACAGGTGAAGGTCTTCCAACATGTAAACAAGTGTCCAGCACTGTTTGATGATAGCAGGGGCTATAGCTCTATTTACACCACGGACCAAAAGTTGTCTTTCCAGTATTTGAATTGATCTATTTATTTATTTATTGGTTTGTTTAATTTTTTGAGGGAGCGACAGCTCGCCTCCATGCGCTAAGATAAGAATACGAGGAGTCTAGAAATAACCTTTTCTCAGTGATTTAAATAAAACAACAGTAGCAGATGATGCAAATAACATATGAGAAACTGCCTGAATATATGAATATGTTATATTATTGTCTCTCAGATGGTTAAGTTCCCCCCCCCCTTCTATATGCAGGTCAGAGGTCAGGTCTGCCGTCTGGCAGGCGGCTGAACCTCCAACTTCCTCATGTAGCACAGTTTGAAAACCACCAGGCCACTTTTCAGATCTGCTCGATCGCCCGCCCCCCCCCCCCCTCCCTCACTCCATGAGCTCACTTTGTACACGCTGAAACTCAAGGAGCAGATTGGAATGCCCACTTCTTGTTTTCTCTTATTCTAAGTCATTTTCTATCCTTACTGTGTATGTGACCAACCAAGTTACATTTAGATATTGTTTATGAAATAAAAGTATTTTAAACGCAGACTTGATGCCCATTTTTTACCCTAAGTTTAAAGGTGTAGACTGAGATATTTGATGGAACTATAAAAAAAAAATTACAAAAATAAACAGCAATTAGTATCTTCTGATTAAGAGTGTTAAATCAAAGGTTTGCATTATCATTATGATTATACTCTTATCTGGAGCTATACATATTGCACCACCATGTTTCTACAGTGGCCCAGAATGGACAAACACCTTTTGCTGTTAGTGGTAACTAACGGCCACCGTAGGTTGTCCAATATATGCAAGTGCAGGGTTTGAATATTATATCATAATGACAGAATTCTGAAGGATACAGATGCCTGATTTTCTTAACAGTTGTATTTATCGTTGGTAATCGGGATGTGATTCAATCAATGAGTTACTAACACATTTTAAATCAATTACACATTACACCTTTAATAGATGAAAACCCACAATTACCAGCTGCCATATCCATGAAGCATGATCCATCAGCCAAAGCCACAACGTGATCAATAACAACCTCCTCTTTCAGGTTTACAGTCTCTTCGGAGATCGTTGTCATACCAGGATTTATCTCACATTCAGGAAACACGTCGTCCTCCAGACCGAAGTCCAATATCCACTCCTCCTGCAAATCCTCCCCAGTTTACTCACCATCCCACTTTAATGAACATAAATGTAGATTAAGTGCGCGAACCCTATTTTCTCAAACTTTATGTATTTGTAACTTGGGCCAAACAAAAGTCTGTGCTTAAAAACACACAACAATGTTGTCTGCCAGTTCAAGTCAAGTGAAGTCACGAGCAGGTCTCTGTGCTGAAAGTGACATTTCGGAGCAGAGCCACGGCGCAATTCACTCCAAGTGCTGCATTAAAGGAGAAGCACCAGTTTATCGCAGAAAGGTTTCGATTTTTTTTTTTTCTTTCAGTATCTTGCAAAAAGAAAAACAAGATGGTGGTGACATGGCCCACGCAGAGAGACAAGGGCGGGCGCTAGAAAACAGGAACGGATCTACATACACAGGAAAGGTGAGGCAAGGACGTCATTTCAAAATAAAAGTCAAATGAGTCCAGGCTGGGGGGAGACGCAGAGGACGGACCGTGAGGTTCGGTTTCAACGACAAATTTCATGCTGAGGCTTCATAGATAATCGACCAGTGACTGTGTGTGTGTATGTGTTTGTGAGTCTGCGGGTAAATGAGTGTGTGTGTGTGTGTGTGTGTGTGTGTGTGTGTGTGTGTGTGTGTGTGTGTGTTGCAGACAGGAGACGGCAGATTGGTGACAGTCTGTCCTCCCAGTATGCACCTGGGCGCTGTCCACATCACGGCCATGAAATTCATCATAATTACACCAGGCACACGTAGCTGACCTGTTGGCTGTTAATGGTGTGTGTGTGTGTGTGTGTGTAGGTGTGTGTGTGTGCGTGTGTGTGTGTGGGGGGGGGGGGCAGGGGGGGGCGCTGTGATCCTGCTTTATTTTTGTTTTTTTT
>JAFBJT010110295.1:0-53005 GCA_016785325.1 Chascanopsetta lugubris
TACTCTCATGCAGAAACACACACCCTTACTCTCCTTCCTCTTTCTTTGGTGGCAGCCTGTGCCAAAGAGAACATATGGCAGGGACTGGAAGCGAGGTAGCACTAGTGACACTTGAATGACACATCATGTCACCGCTGCTGCTGTTCATCTGGTTATTGTACCACACAGAATGGTCAATGCTGCACTAGCGTCATCATAACACAATAGCTGTAGTTTAATCAAAATCTATCTCCTTTTGTTCTTTCCTGCTGATGTTAGTTCTTAGTAATTATGTAAAGTATCCTTTAATCATTTCCAAATCAATTCACAGCCCAGTGTTAATGTGCCATCGCTGATTCTGTTCTCTTGTCTCACACTACTTGTCCTTGATCAGCTTTTTAAATTCTTCTTTTGCATCAGCAGAATTTCCATTGTCACACTGCTTTTGAAAACCTTGCTGTTGTGCTGTGTCCTTTTGGAAGAGCAGCCGAACATAGAAAGCATTCCTTTTTGCCATTAACAAGAAATAACTAGGCAACAATTTCCAGCAGCTTCAATTCCACACTGTTTTGCTTCTGCACCAAACACAGCTCTGAGATAGTTCTTCTCACAGATGATTTTTGAAAATATTTTGGTTCTAGAAAGACATGCATTTTATATTATTCCATCCTCAGGCTTTATGTTAATAGTAAGAATCAAATAATCAGTTTACGATTGACGAACAAAGTCGCACACTGATTCATGTTTCAGTTTTTGACACTTTGGCGATTTGGGTCCATTTACAGTCTCCACATGCAGCACACAGCCAGTCGCGCAATGACCACAATGATCACTTCATGTAAAGAAGACGTGGTTAGAAATAGATTTACTCCCACACATCACACTTACGCACAATTCAATTAGAAAACCAGTATAAATTTGAATTGAATTGAAATACTAAATATAAATGTCTTTCATCCAGTGACGTTGAAGTCATAGCAGTACAATCACATGTGTACACACACACACACACACAGGCTTTTAAAGCATCATGTGCTGAGCAGAGTGAGACCCTGATGTGGAGGAAATGCTCAGTGAATCACAGAAGTCAGACGCAGATCACAGGGGAGCTGTGGTCAGCAGCCGCTTCGGACGTTTGCTCCTCTCAGCTCAGTGATTTTACTTTTATTTGATGTGAGTGTTGCCCCGGTTAGAGTGTGAGAAAAACAATGGCAGAGGGAGAGAGATTCTGTTTACATGCCTGTTCTTATCATGGTGGTGTGTGTGTGTGTGTGTGTGTGTGTGTGTGTGTGTGTGTGTGTGTGTGTGTGTGTGTGTGTGTGTGTGTGTGTGTGTGTGTGTGTGTGTGTAGTTTTCCATGTGTGGAGTTGTTACATGTTTGTTGTCAGTCATTCGATGCCCAGCGAGCAGCTGTTGGGAGGAAAAAAAACATATTTAAATTGCAAATGGAAACACACACACACACACTCACACACATTTGCAAACAGGCATGGTTTGATATAAGCACACAGGCACAGGTGTGTTCGTTCCCCATGAGGATGATTTGCATAAGAGTTGAACGCAGGAGGGCGTCCATGTTTTAGCAAAATGCTGACGTAGATTAAATCTGCATGAACACCTCACCACATGAACACCCAGTACTCATTATTATATTATGACATGACCACACAATATTCTATACTGCAATTGTGTATTATTTAAGGAGCACTCAGTCATCATTATAACTTTATAACTCGAGTACATGGTGGTAAAGGGTGAAAGTGCAGCCGTGTACAGTCACCACCACTTCAACGAGCGCACACATCACATTTGCACACACACGCGCGCACACAAACACACACACTCTCTCTCTCTCTCTCTCACAAGGACATGTCATTTCACCGGGCATGTTAATTTTTATCAAGTCACAGATAAAATGGATCCATTTGAAGTCAAACAAATGTTGTTTGTACAAAATCCTTAGCACAGCGAGTCCAAGGTCACCTCTCTTTACCCCCACACATGTGACTTTATGTATGTGCGTGTGTGTGTGTGCGCGCGCGTGTGTGTAAATGTAAATGTGTGGTGAATGGGCAACAGCAGCTACATTTCTACCACATAGTAAATGTATGTGTACTTGTTCACATATGAGGTCCTCAGGTTTGTGTGTGTGTGCCTGTTGTTGTGCGTGTCTGTGTGTGAGTGTGTGTGTGTGTGTTTGCGTACAAGAGGTTCAGGTCCCTCCACCACACGTCGATAACCTGCAGCGTCACCTCTCCAGGTGCTTCCTCTGATAGCTCTCTCTCTCCCTGTTACCAGGAAGTGACAGCCGTCCACTCCTCCCCGTCCAAACGAGTGACGTCCACTCACCTCCCTCAGACTGACCCGTCCACAGACGAGACCATGGCCTCACAGCAGGACGCTGCTCTCTGTGAGTACTTGTATTTTTAAAGACTTAAAGAAGCAGTGATGCAACAGCAGATGTGTTTGAACATTAGACCGCAGGCCAAGCGTTTGTATCATGGTTACAATACTTTGTCAAGCAAACGACCGAGGCTGCAGAACGGTTATGCAATGTTTTGTCCCATTTGTTCTCAGAGATAAACATTTGGCAGGAGGCGGCTTTTTGAAAAGTAGATAGTTCTTTGCCAGATAAGGCCCCGGCCTGCCTGGCAGGTTTTTAATGGGAAGTTGGGGCTCGCTAGTCGCTGTGCTTCCATTACCGACAACAGTGTTGTGGTGCCATCCAGTTTGATAGAGGCGCACACACAGATGGAGTTTACAGCTCCAGGTACAGTAACTCTGCAGGGATCACAAACACAAAGGCCTGAGGGAGCGAGTAGGAGATCTCCACCTCTGAGGTACCACGGTATGTTGAAAGGGAGGGAGACGCTGGATAGATTACAGGACATTTAGAGACAGTCCCCGGCTGAAAATGCTGCCGGTATTTTGTGTTTCTAGCCCAAACCCACTGAAATCTTGTAAAACCACGACCAGCATCTAATAATAATAAAATTGTTTCCTTGCACAACACATGTTGTAACATTGTAGAATGAGGGTGAGAGTGATTGTAGAGACAAAGAATTCATAGTGATGGTGTGTCGACAGGGGTCAGAGTGGTATGAAGGTGTTTACCACACAAACCCCACCTCCCACACCCCCTCTTGGTCATAAAGTCAGCCAAGCCTGTTCACACTCAACACATCCACACACACATGCGCACACAGACACACACACAGACACACACATCTCTACCTGAGATCAGTCTGGCTTCTGCACATCTCTAAATCTCCGTGCCAGCTCTAAAATTGGAGCTTGTTGACGACCCCTGGTGTTCCTGTTGTCTCGACCGAGCGACGGCCTTTGTCTCAGCTGACAAGTCGTGGTGACAGTGCTGCATAATGTGTCAGGCCACCTGAGTGACAGTGGTGGCAGGAGGGCTTCGGGAGCCGCTGCCTGTAAAGCCACAGCGTTTAAATAGAGCAGAATGTAACTGCGCTTTAAACAGATGCAAAGCCCTCGTTCTAAATCTTCTCACTGCTGCGGCTCTTTGTAAATAGACAACCTTGTTTATGTGTTTCCTCTCACATTACACCTAAATCACCTCCACACAATAGAATAGATTAGACATGAGGACAGTTCACTCTATTGTATAGATATTTGCTCTATGCTTTGTATGTAGATGCATTTGCGCATATACTGTGTACTTATATTTAGTGCATATTATCTGAGGCTGATTAAACTTGTCAGGCCCACTAATCCCAAGATAATTTTTCAAAGTGGTCAAATGCTGCCAGTTTGTGGATTTGCCAAAACAATGTTTTTGTTCTAATGAATCTCCTCCCAGGTTTTTCCTGCCAAATTATGATGTCTTCATCCTCAGGAAAACACAGCTCTTTTTCAATGTTATATTTAATTCCCTCAGCAGCTTTTGTGGAAGCCAATTTACATCTTAAGAAAAGACTGATGTTGGGAAATTTAAAATGGCGTTTAAGAGGCGAGGCCTTCTGGGCTTTGTTCCCTCCCCACATCAGCAGTTTATCAATCTGGTCCCTATATGAATCAAATCTGGACCTGATCTAAGACCTGACCTGGTCTAAGAGCAGCTGTTGGGACTGTGAAGGATAAACAGGATATTTGCACAATGCCAGGAGAGAATGCACAGTGAAAATAAATAAAATTCTCAGATTAAACACCCACATAAACATTATTTCAGGGGATTACATTCACTTGTTTTTCTTGTTGCTCTCAGGCGGCTCCAGTGAATAGGTGCTCACTCACACCTCCTCCAATTCCTGCCGACTTAACACTCGGCTGACAAACACTGAATACCTCCTTTCATTATATGAATATTTCATTGTGACATTTAATTGCCATTGTGTGTTTCTCCAGATACGAATACATCTCCAAAACCTATTTTCTATTTAATTTCTCCTCTTTAATATAAGCATTTGCGTCAGTGTTGCAGATGAGGCTGCACCTTTGTACATGCGCTACATACCTGTTAGGTATTCTGCATATTTGGGTGTTTTACACATATGAGAATAGTATATCTTATAATGTTTCAAACGAAACATGCACTAGTCTGAGCACCTGTTGGTGTCTCGATCTGAAAATGATAATGAAATTAAGACGATCATATGATCGAGATATTTTGTCCTCTCCACTGGCTCCCTCCTGTCCGCCTCACTCTGAATTTGATACGTTTTCCACTCACTCGTGTGTGTGTGTGTGTGCCTGTGTGTGCGTGTGTATGCGCGTGTACGTGCAAGCTCGTGTTCGTGCTCACTCTGCATGTCAGTTGGCGGATCTACTACTCAGGGCCCTTCATTATGTAGTCTGGAGCAGTGTGTTTATTTTCCACTTTAGGAACAGGAAATCCATGTGCAATTTCAGTGGGATTATCAGCAGAGTGCAGCTTCTCTTCCGAGCCCGATAACCTCACTCTTCTCTTGTCAACGCGCTCCCGGCAGCACCTGGCGGGATGGGCTCCTCTAGAATACCTTGTGCTTCATGTATGAGTTCAGTAAAGAGCCATGATCCCGGCTAATAATGTGGAGAGAGTAGACAAAAAACATCAACTTAATAGCGCGGCGTTGTGCAAGCCAGCTTCTCTCTGCTGTTGTGAGAAAGGATGTGGGTTGAAGAATGAGAGGCCCCAGGCTGATCAGACACAAACACAAGGTCACTGGTTGAAAAGAGGACCTTTGCCTCTGCTTCAGGGCAACATGTGTCCAAGGAAGATGTTTGAAAAAGGCGGAAAAGGAAACATAAAGACGGAACGGCTTCCTCAATCGATTATCCGTGTGGGTGTTTCTGGATCATGACTAGACAAGACACTGGAATCTAGTCTTTGCTGCACTTAACATCTAAAAAGATTGAGACTAAGAGCATACAGAATAGATCATAGCCTCATCACTAACATGACTCAGCACGTTTTCCTGATATTCCTCTTGTCACTGCTGCCGTCCTGTCACAATAGTTGCATGTTGAGTTAAACATAAATGTCACAGCATGATATTTACTGTTCTTACCAGCACAGATTCCAAATGTCAGAGCTCTCTGCTGCATGAATGACTGATGCACTGTCTTGTGTTCCATCAGTGTGGAACGTCTTTGTACATAAGTCCACTGTGACACAAGGTTAAGGGCATGTCGGGTACCTTGATACATGACACTAAAAAAAGCCAACCCACATCCGCCCCCCCTCACTGCCCCCCGCCCCCTTATATTTTACGAAGGGGGACTTCTAAAATAAAATCAGCTGTCACTGGATCCCTGGGCCTCACTGAGCAGTGGAGCTCACTGCTGGAGCTGGTCTCCAAGCCTTTGCTTTCTTCCCCTCTGCCCAGGATCTGCTGGTCGTAGTAGTTGTTCCTTTTCTCCTGGACTCTTTTTTTCTATTGTGTTGGATTCTATAGCTGCTCAGAGCACAGAACGAACTACACATTTAAAGGAGGTAAGAGATGTATGTGGACTATCAGCGTTTCAAGGCCAACTCTCGTATCTCCATGAGCAGAGCTGTCAGTGCAGTTCTTTGAAAGATATTTGCCACCTAAGCACAAGTGGAAGGAGACAAATTGGACGCGGCGGATGACATTTTTACCAAGTAATGAATCGGTTTGATGTGGCTGCAGACATCCCCGCTGTAAAATCAGAAATAAGAGAATGTGAAGAAGCTGCATTGTGATAGGAAAAATCCTCATAGAGATGAGATGTGATATTAAGGTATGTCTCCGTGAGGCCACCTGTCTTTGGGTAGTCATAAAACATGTGTTGGCGTATCATCAGCAGCAGGGTGATGTGGAATATTATGAAAGTGTGGCCAATTGTAATCGTAGCACAAGGACGCCCTCCAGGGCAATGTGGTCTGTGTGTACAGAAGTTATTTTGATGGATTTGACAGCTCAATTATTGTGCTTGTTTGCTTTCATCGCTGAGGAGGATATCACCCTGCATGGCTGACATTTCAATTAGTGTAGCTGGTTTTGGCGCTGCTGTCAAACAGCACCGGTCCAAAGCTTTGGTCAGTGAGAACCTCACAGACAATTGAGTTGCTTAAGAGCTGTGTTGCGGGTGACGCCTTTGTGATTAGGCGACGGCCTCTGCTGGACTTGGATCTATGGACCTTCATTTATCTGGGCTCTGCAGAGCTGTACCGCCCTCTCTGAAATTACTCTCTTTTCCTCCCTCTCTCCTCGTGCTCCTCAGTTGTCTTTAGCCCTTCACCCCCTTCACTCCCTTCACCCCCTTCATTTCCAGATTGCCGCCGGTGCCCTGCCTCACCTCTCGGCGCCCGAGTGCAGTGACGGGGCAGGTCAATGGTCCATGGATGGGCTCGATTTAGCTGCTGATTCATCCATACTGGCAGGAGCATGACCTCCCCTGTTGACTTTTTCCCAGGCCACGCCCACTTCCATTAAACCTCAACTGGTGCCAACACTCAGTCAGTGCGTCTGCTGTGGAATTAAAGAGACGGGATGCCACATCAGAAGGCAGAGTGCAGGAGAATTAATACAGATTACATAACATCTAAATGGAAAGCTGTATCAGTCAGTCAAATTATACTGATACAGCACCTGCAATTAAAACCTGCAATTATAACAAAAGTTTACATTTATATATACAGTATATATCCACAAAAAATAAATGATTTTTAATTACGAAGTACACACACAGACACACACAGACACAGACACACACACACACACACACATATATATATATGTGTATATATATGTATAAATGTGTATATATATATATATATATATATATGTGTATATATATATGTATAAATGTATATATATGTATATATGTATATGTATGTCCTCCCTGTTACAGGGGAACATGACGCTGCAGACAGGGTCGGTTTATAAAAAGGCTGGGTGTATTTCTTTCCCAGCAGCCTCCCCCTCCTCCTCCTCCTCCTCCTCCCCCCTGCTGGAGCCTGGTTACCTCACTCCCATGCTATGGCACACTGGCATCCCTTTACAAACCCAGGAGCCAGAGATATCCTGTTGTCACCACTGGCAGGCGTCAAACCCCCTCTGCCTCTGTGACGGATCCAGACCATGACGTGATCATTTATCTCTCGTGATAAACGAGCACGCTCTCCTTGTGTCTCTGTCATCGGGACAGTGTTGGGTCATGCCACAGCTCCAGGTGTTGGGTTTCTGACCCATATTTATAGGATTTGCTGGGTAAAAAATCCTGGTGTATTTTCAGATGCTGCTGTCTCCAGCAGCACTGGTGGGTTATGGGTTACACTAACATGCCACACTTAGCAGAAAGTTAAAAATGGCAGGATGACGGCAGCGTGGGTTTGTCACATGGCGTGTGCGTTAAGGCCCAATGAAACAAACATGCATGCATCTTCAGGGCAATATGATTCTGATTAATATTGATCAGACAAGCCTCTGGTAGTCATAACCATATTAGCTACCAGGGAACATATTTTTCACTTAAATCAACATATTTTAAAAGACACTTTACTTTTTTTTTTTTTTTAACGTTTTAGACCCAATAGACACATTCTAAACAATTTGAGTTTTTCGTCATATCATGATTCCTCTTGGGCTTGATTATATTTTCAGGTTATATCTCAGTGGATTATGTAAAACAGCACATACTTGAACCTCCTTTTCTTTTTGGATCATCAGCTGTCTGCTTTATTAAAGATCAGCAATAAAAAGGCAGTTCCCTCATAAGCTTTAAACTAAGAGGGGTGATTTCAAATGTCCGTTTGCCCATAGATAATGAAGTCATATACTTTATACAGTGATAGATTTCTACCCCAGAGTGACCCACATGTGAATTCCTGAGTCTGTGCTTTAGTGATCAGGGTAGTGATGTATAAAAGATGATTAAAGAGATATCTGCAGCTCTCTCTGGGTTCACAAGGATCCTTAAAAAATCTTCAAATGTATTAAATTTATAAAAAGTATGCCTCAATGGGTACAAAGATGTTTAAAAATTCTTAAGGGTGTTGCAAATTCAAATATCCAAATGATCAGTCAATGATTTGCTTTGAATTTTTATTTTATCTTATTTAAAGTGGCATTTAAAAAAGTTAAATATATCTTAATCTTTATAGATACTGAAGAAAAGGATCTGATCAATCAGTGAGCCTGCACAGAACCAGAGATCAATATAAGTGGGTGTTTGATGACATGGGTGCGTGGGCTATATGAAGCCAGTGTCAGGTTCCAGTTCAGGTGGGCTGATGGTATGGTATGTACCAATCCAGTGAATGTGATACTAATCTCCATACAACTACAGCACCACGGGGACCTTCATCACATCCATATGCATTGAAGAAGCAGCTGTTTCCACACGTCTTAAATAAGCGTGACTCGGACCTCTGGTGACCTCCACTGTGAGACTGAGACACACCATACTGTAAGCACCTATAATGCAGACAGAGCCACACCACCAACTACAAGGAGGCAAATTTCAAAAGTCTCCAAAAGGTTAGAATGTGAGCACATAATGAGAGGGAATTGTTCCTTCCATCCCAGAGTGTTATTGCCAAGGGAGAGAGAGTGAGAGAGCGCTTAAAGCTTAAAGGTCCAGTGTGGGTGTATGCCAAGCTGTATCAGACCCCTCTCTGTTGTCTATTGATGCTTTGTAGCGCAGAGAAAAGTCAAATGTAGAATCAATGCTCTTCTCTAATTGGCTATCTGCAGCACTGCCCCGTGTGATATGGAGGACCATAAAGTAGTCCTTTGTGATTGATGAGTGCTATGCTTTGGTTTTGTATCAACACTCTTTTCACAGTTTGTCTGCCTGTGGCCACATCTTGGTTGAAGTGTGTGCAGTGTTTAGACGTCTTGAGCCAAGTCGAGGTGGAATTTCTTTAGATTTTATGCATCTAATTTTCTTTTATTTCCCCCTCCATGCAATTAAGAAACTGCAGTGTCACTTTCTCATTTTTTAAAGGTGTTTTTCTTTCTGAGGAGAAAAATCTCTTCCATCAATTCCACGCACTCTCCATGCTGCTGTATAATGACACACAACTCATAAACACAAAACTGTCCCTCAAGTCTAATTACAAAAGGGCAAGTTCTGTGTGAGGCCTCAGTGACGAGCCAAACACAGCAATAACGAGGTGACAAATATCAGCAGATCAGGCATTTAAAGACTGCACTTTGGTTTGCCACTGAAGGTCATTTGCATCTTAAATCTAACGCCTGTGTGTGTGTGTGTGGTGTGTCTGTGTGTGTGTGTGTGTGTGCGTGTGCGCGTGCGTGCGTGTGTGTGTGTGTGTGGCTGCAGGCAGCCAAGGCAGATCCGGGCCAGGACGTCCCGAGGAGAGTTCTGAGGACCGGGAGGTGGTGTCGGTGAAAGAACGTCTGGCGATGTATCAGGCAGCCGTTTCCAAAAAAGAAACCAGCTCGTCCTCCTCGGCTGCGGTAAGAGGAGAACTTCCACAGGATGTTATCAGAGACCAAAGGGAGGATGTGCGCTTGCCTGCAGCACATGTCAGATAAAGCACACGGGAGTGTTTCGACTAAATAGTTAAAATGACAGTGTGTGATATACATTGCTGATGTTTATAGCCACATTTCTGTAATTTAGAATAGCCCAGGGTGATGTCCTGTACTGGTGAGAGGAGAGAAGGGGGAGGGCCTGTGCCGGGGTGATTTGTCAACATGTCATAAGGGTCAGTGCAGGATGGAGGGAATGCAAACCTGAAGATCCCACACAGAGCTGCAGTCTGAACACAAGGCATTAGTTATTTTTCAACATGCTTTCAGAAAACGGCTACATTTGAACTGGACCATCCTCAGTGGATTCGACCTTTACTTAGAGGAGGAGAAATGTTTCAAAGTGAGATCTTTTACTCTACTACATTTATTCACAGGCAAAGTGAAAGAATTTGTCCTTGATTATGTATTGCTTGGATAATTACAACATTGTTAAATGATTTCACTTCAAGCTTATGATATGTAACGTCCATGAGTGGTAAAACAGGATGTCAACAAAGTGATTGTCACTTAAGTCAATTCAGTGTCGACCATCAGCAGCTGCTCTCCACTCTCAGCAAACACAGACTGTCTGAAGAGATGTTCTTTCTTTCAGTCTTGAAAATCATTCACTAAAACCACAGCAATAAACCCACTTGTACTTTTAAATTACAGAGAGGGGGAAGATAATTACTTATTTAACAGAATGGTCCAAATCTCCACCGTTAATCATCACATGAACCCTCACTGTTACCTAATGAGGGTTAAATCCCTTCCTTAGAGTCCAGGCTATGCATTTATTCATTAGTCTCATTAGAAACAATATAATTATGTTAAATACAATGATAAGGGTGGATGATATCCTTTTACTTAAAGGTGAGTAAGTGAAATTATTTCCATTTATATTTGGCATAGCGATAAAATTGAATATAATTGTAATATGTATATTTATCATAATTAGACATATTTTGACAATCCATTACAATGTGTAGTGACGGTTGTTCAGCTGCAACACACACACACACACATATATATATATATCTATATAAACGGGGCTTGTTTAACAATGTCAGGTTTAAAAGTGTGGCAACACATATGCTCATGGACACACACACACACACACACACACACACACCTTGTTGCAGAAATGTTTTGCAAACAGCAGCAGGCACAGCCATCAATCACTGTTAGTAATGTAAGGATTTTTTCCTGCGTCCATGATGGAAAAGTGTGAATCTTGCATCAGATCCACATGAACCCACGCAGCCTGCTCACATTTCTTCATTGAAACTCTCTGAATCATTCTTCATTACCAAGGACAGGAGGGGAGTGAGGGGGGTCCTGTGCAGCTGTGAAGTCTGCACGCTCTTTATAAACCCAAAATTTAACAGTGAGAGCAGTTTGTCAGGCGTAGTTTTTAGAGGACGTCGGCTCTATTTCTAAACTAAAGAGCAGCAAACTGTTTCAAATGTGATCCACTGCTGCAGTCACACAATCAACACACAGATGTATGTGTGGAAGAGTGAATATCAAATGAATAACACAATTTCCTTTAAAATACAACAGTAATTTTGATAAGGGATGAGTAAATGTACATGATATAGATTTGACTAAGAAGGACAACTTGAAACTGATGTCATATTATGTAAAAAATTATAGCCTAATGGGTTAAAATCAAAACTTTTTTATTGACCTCGAGGTCAGGCCACACTGTTGCATGTTTACATGTGCTGCCACCTGCTGGTACCACTGTGCATGACAAGACAGCAGGGTTGTGCAAGCTGTGATACAAGTCTTTGTTTACTATTTAACCATTTATTTAATTTTTTTACATTTTTTATATATAATTTACAATTTCTATGGATTGAACGAACCTCTTTCAATTTTTTATGTTTTTTTCTTTATTGTACTCTGTTTAAAAAAAGATAATTATATATATTTTTTAAATTATAATATTTTTATCTTATAACTATAATGGATTTTTAACAATGGAATTACATCATTAAAGGAACAATATTTAGAATGTTTACATGAATTAATTACAATAGAATAAAATAATAACATGTTGTCCATTGTGTGTGTGGTTGTTACATGATCATAGGTTTGCATAACAACAAGCCTCCTGAGGCTGTGATTTCCATCTATTTCAGAGCAGATGAGAGTAGTTGTCAACATAACACATCAGTGTGACGTTAGAGCTGCACTAACACCACACTGAAGCCCGGCCTCAAGAGCTTTTTATTAATGCCTCTAACACTGTAATTATCCTTAAAAGAAAGACCACTTTGACTTCAACAAAGCCTGTGTGTTATTGTATTGATGGTTTAATAACAATCCCAGTGGTGAAGTGTAACACTTCTCCAAAGCAGCCGCTTCACCGACTCAACAATCTGCTGCCACTTCACGCCGGTGATTGCCAGTGTGACAGTGCCGCAGCCTTCACTTACATCAGTTGATCCTGAGTGTCAAGCCTCATGTGGTAGCAGGTGACAGCTGAGTGTGTGTGTGTGTGTGTGTGTTTGTATGTGTGTGTGTGGTGGGAGGGATTTCTTGTGTGTCTATTTTGCAGACACAATCTGCATGGGAGTCTTGTTTTCCCCGTCCTACATTGTGCAGCTGTTGTCTGCACGTCCCCTTGACTGGAAGGGTGTCACTCTCTCTATCTGCTCTGTAATCCACAAACTACAAATTACCCATCATATTATGTAAATACGCTATGTGCATAATGACCTGCTGCCCAAATGTTGTCAGCAAATATGTGCAAAATATCACAAATATGATTTTCACTTGTAACCATGATTGGATTGTTGATGGATATTTTGGCACAGGGAGTCATGAATATGGCAGGACCTGTTTACATACTCAGCATTCAATCAAACTCACAGTCTGTAACAGTGTCATCAAAATTAATTTCCAGGACTGAATTTGATGTTTGTGTTGTATTTGACTGTAAATATTCTCATCAGACACCAGGACACACAGGTGCCTCGTGCATGCTCAAGTGGCTGTAATATGACTGTTGTTCTAAATGAGAGATGTTGATTTAAAGCCACTTCAGTGTAGCTGACATGAAATATTGATGGCACAGTGCCACTGACCTAAACTCCTCTGCTGTAACTGGCAAATGACTTTGTTCGACTCATTTACATTAGAAAGAAGGGAGGTGATGAGAGTGTTGTTAGTGTTAACACATATTCACACATACACACTGCAGCAAACTTGATCATATATTGCCATTTTCCAGAAGTGGCTGTATATACAGTAGCCTTCAGATATAAATGTTTAATTAGGAATGTAATTCAGAAACCCAGACGGAGATGTTGTATCAAACAGTCCGTGTGGATTCCTGAGGATTGCATTTTCCATACAGATGAGACGTGCTCTGTCTCCTTCTGTACTTCCCAGTTCAGAGGAATCATATTGTATGTATACATTTAAGTATTTCCCACTATTCGACACCTGCCTACTTCGGCAGCCTATGGCATCAGAGAGGATCCGTCTAATCTCCGTGTTTTCCCGACCTGCAGTGGTGACGTGTGTTTCCTGTTCTCTGCTGACAGATGATGGATGAGTCGGAGCCCTGCTCGCTGCCTGGTGGCCTGGCCAGTGTGAAGAGACAGTTTGAGAACCAGGAGTTTACGTCTTCATCTTCCCAGTCCAGTGTCACCCAGTTCCACTTCCAGCAGAGATCTGTCCAGGTCAGTCCTGATGTTATAATGTCAACATACATACATAGCACGTACCCACAGAAGATTTACATTATGCTGGTATAAAGCAGAGGTCTTTCATATGTGAGTGATTTGTCATAGATACCAAAGACGACAGATGAAAGGACCATTTATCTCTTTCGTGTTTAACTGATCGCTGCTGGCCCTTTTCATCAGCTCTGTGTGAAGTGGGACACACACAAATGCCACTGAATCCTTATCTCTTCACTTTCGCTCTTTATTGTAAAAAACTTGGCTACATTTGAGACTTGGCAGTTGTCTCCTGGCTGAAATCAAAGAGGGCACCTTGAACTGAGCCTGTCGTTGTTTGCCGCTGTCATGCCGTGCGTGAGGGAAATGCCAGAACACATTAGCTGCCTGTGATGTGTCCGGATCTCAGTGAAGTTAAGGTCAATACTGCCCCACCATGCATTCTCTCCCATCTGCTCATTCAGGCAGGGAGTGGATTTGGCCTGAGCAGGAGGATCTTTGCTGAATACTAAATTTTACATAGTTTTTTTTGGAGTGTCTGAGTGTGTTATTATGATCCAGTTACTGCAGCAGAAAACCACAGTTTCCCTCACAGGTATAATATCCCGCTTTTGCTTTAGAACCCCTGGAACACGGGGACGGATATTGTTCTGGCATTAATGCTCTCGGAAGAACAGAGCCTCTTCTTACCCGCCCGCCCTGCATGTATCTGTCATGTTAACAGCCGCTGATACAAGCTCCCATATCTGATTCCTCTTTCATCTCCATCAAATTGCAGGAATCTCACTGGCAGAAATGGCTAAATGCAGCTTTATGCAGTTGTAATGTAATACTTTCTCTTTCCACTCTGAGGTCCTCTTTTAGTGCAAATTGAAACTTTGTGGTTCCCTAGGAAACGGCTCTGTAGAAGAGAAGTGTTTATCAGCCACCAACCAGGCATTTTATTAAAGCTTTTCACAATATGAGAAATTATTTCCACTCCTGCTGATTCTTGCAGCCAACGATCGCAAGGTCATAAAAACGCTGTATATGTGAGTGTATACTTTTTATGTGTATTCATGAATGAGGGATTTTTGTATGAGGTCACCAGTGAGAGGTACTTTGCATATTCAATGGGGACTATTTCCACTCATTCAGAGACGGGTCAGCAAGTAACATTTTACTGTTCTTGTTGCTTTTCATTAGTTGAGGGCCCATACTCTGCTGCTCCATGTTGTAATAACCATTACAATGGAAAAGGTGTGGAGGGCAGGGGGTTAAAGAAAGCATCCATACAAGTCTTCATTAAGACAATGCACCCACAACCTGGACCATGTCATTTAATGAGTCTGAAGCTTGTGTATTATTAAATGTCAACGGAGCAAATCTGAGCAGGGGTAGTTTGAGTGTAAGCACACATTCCTCACATTCCCTTTGTCCTGTGTTTGTCAGGAAGTGTCCAGCTCCTCTGAGGTGATTGTGAGAGGCAGAGAAGTCGTCCCAAGCTCAGAATTCATCCAGAGTCAACAAGAGGTAAACGAATGAAAGATATGAAGATGTTGAATAGTAGTGTTTGTGCAAAGTACAGATATGTAGGCATGGATTAATGAGGTTATCGTTCCTCTACCGCTGTGTTGAGTTTTATTGAGGAAATGTGCCTCATGCTTCTCATTGTCAGAGTGAGTAAACATATGATTCTGTGTTCTCTTCACACAGGTGGTCCACGATCAGAGAGTGCACCAGAACAATGTGGCCAGCAGTTACGGGAACCATTACAATGAAACAGGTTATTCTTCTCCCACCTTTTATATTGTAATTTGCAGGTTTTTATTTTTATTTTGATCACAGCGCTGTTTGTGTCCTGTATATTAATGACTGCTCCTACTATGGCTGAATAAGGGATGTGCTATGGAAATGATTCAGGAGTGCAGATGATTCCTATTCATTGCATACAGGCAAATCTAATCAGGGCAGAGTAAGGGGGAAGGTAAACTATTGGAAAATAGAAATTGGGCAATCACAGCTGCATGGTTTCAGAAAATGAAAACTACTCAGGTTTTTAATGAAATGATTTATTTCTCTTTCCAATCCCCCTGAGCTCCCTCACTGTGAATGACTTAATGAGGCAGCCTTCTTCTTGTGTCTAATTCAGTTATGCTTGTCGGTGGAGAGGACCCACCAAAGGTTTCCGCTCAGGCTTTGAAGCAGCAATACGAAAAAACCATTGAGGAAGCAGCGCCAGCCAAGGAAATTAAGGTAATGATGCTGTGTGTTTATCTAAATATACGATAGCTCTGGCTTTTTCCATATCAGTATGAATATGGAGCCCCCATCATGAAATCATCAAAGGGAAATTGCGCATGCTATGCGTTGATGGGAAATAAATTGGAATGGATAAAAGCCCTCATGTCCTTACACAGTAAAGGTCTGAAAGTTTCTTTCCACAGCATTAAAGGGAAAAGGCCCAGACAGGAAAAGAACTCACATGGCTGGTGGTTAAATGAATTTTTTAATCATGTCAGTAGTTACTGCAGGAACTGTCATGAGTGAAAATGTCCAGATGCATCTGTCTCACTGCTTTTACATTCAAATGAACTTTGTGATTTGGTGGTTTAGGAAATACATTTGACTCAGAAATTAAACTTATACTTTACGTTATTTTTCTTCAGAGTTGACCTTTTCGTGACCCAGATCAGAAATAATGTCAGATGTTTTAACTGCACCACATTCTTCTTCTTCTTCCTTCAACCAAAAACTGTCATGCTCCAAAGGTTGATGTGGACTTCAACAAGGTTCAGTGGTCACAGATGAAACAGTCGCCCAGAGCTTCGGCAGTTACGAGCTATGACACTTCCTCTGCTGTGAAGACTATGTCAGCTGCTGCAGCAGCAGCGTCCTCATATGAGATGACTGAGCATTTCCCTCCTCCACCCTCAAACTTTCAACACAACGTCTCAGAGAACCCCCAACGTCAGGAGTTGGCCTCCGAACAAAAACACAGTGTGAGTAGAGAGCAGTATTTTAAAAACAAGAGCATGGTGGAGCTAAAGCGCCTCTACAAACACATCCACCCAGAGGTCCGTAAGAATCTGGAGGCAGACTTCTTGAGTCAGCTCAGCGAGGCAGAGAGGAAGAACCTGGAAACCCAAGAATTGGTGGGTGACGTCCAGCAGGCATGTTATCTGTTTGAGAATGAAGGCAATGGCTCGAGCAGGAGCTCCAGCCCTGGCAGGGAGTCTGTGGAGTGGGAAGAGATCCTCAAAGGGGAAGTGCAGTCCATGCGCTGGATGTTTGAAAACAAACCATTGGATACAATCAAAGATGACACCACCCCCGATGAGAATGAGGCGAGCAACATCGCTCAGCAGGAAATCATCGCTGGCAAAGACGTCAGATACACAGCTTGGATGTTTGAGACTCAGCCCATGGACACTCTTGGCACAGAAACCACAGATTCAGGTGAGCAGTCGCAGAAGGTGACGGATCTCGCCAGAGGTGATGTTCGTACTGCGACGTGGTTGTTTGAGACGCAGCCGTTAGATTATCTGAATAAAATCTATCTGGAAGATGAACAGGAAACGGATGTCACCGTCACTAAAGACATCACAGGAGGAGACGTCAAAACTGCCAGGTTCCTCTTTGAGACGCAGCATCTGGATTCCCTGGGAAAGATGGAAACCATCGAGGAAAGCCACTTCCTGAACCTGAGGTCAGAGTTGGAGGAGATCAAAGGGGATGTGAAGACGACCACACGCATGTTTGAGACACACCCCATGTGTGTGATCAGGGGGGACTCGGGAGAGATGCTGGAGATCACCACAATCCGCAGGGAGGAGACGGAGAAAGGAGATGTGAAGACATCCCGCTGGATGTTTGAGACGCAGCCGCTGGACATGATCAACAAAGACCCAGCAAAGGTGAAGCTGATCTGTGGTATCTCCATGGAGGACAACACTCAGGGCAGTGTCAACAAAGGACGATGGTTGTTCGAAACAAAGACTCTGGACACCATCAAGGATGAGGAGTGGGAGATGTCCAGGAACCAGAAGGAAGAAATCATCGGAGCTGACGTGAGGCAACACTGTCTGGTTTTTGAGACGCAGCCGATGGACACCCTGAAAGACAACGCCAACGCTCAACCTATGTCCTCAGAGGAGATCGTAGGGGGTGACGTTCAGTCTACAAGACATCTCTTTGAAACCGTGCCCATGGAGAATCTGAAAGAACTGCTTGAAGTTGGAAAACTTAAGAAAATGGTGGCTTCTGAAGAAGAAAAGGGCGATGTGAGACATCAGACATGGGTGTTTGAGAGCCAGCCACTGGAGAACATCAGGAAGGAGAAGAAGGAAATTACAAGAACAGTGAACATTGAGTCACTTGATAAAGGAGATGTGTCAAACTACAAAGAGCGTTTTGAAAGTATGGATCTAAGTAAGTGTGACGACGCACAGAGAATTCAAGTTGAGGGTGTCACAAGCGGCTCTGTCAGATCCAACCGAGTTCTTTTTGAATCCACACCGATGTATGCGATGCAAGACAGTGCCGGCCATTACCACGAGGTGAAGACAGTGAGGCGTGAGGAGGTTGTGAAGGGCGACGTCCGCAGCTGCAGATGGATGTTCGAGACACGGCCCATTGACCAGTTTGATGACAGCATCAATAAATTTCAGATCATTAAAGGTATATCCAAACAGATCGAGTCAGGGGATGTAAAAACTGCTAAGTGGTTGTTTGAAACTCAGCCGCTTGATACCATTACATTCGAGGATGAAGAACACAAAACCAAGGAGGGGATTGAAATCGAAAAAGGAGACGTGAAGACATGCAGATGGCTGTTTGAGACTCAACCAATGGATGTTCTGTATGAAAAGACGGAAAAGAGCGAAGCGGGCATCGAAGTACAGAGGGGTGATGTCAAAACCTGCACATGGCTCTTTGAGACGCAAACACTGGATAACATACGCGACCACACTGAGTCGGAAACCATTCTGCAAACATGCACCATGAATCAGGAGGATGTTCGAGGGAAAGACGTGCGTCTGGCTCGCTTCCTTTTTGAGACGGAGAATCTGGAAAACATCACAGGTGAGAACAGCAGCTCCTTCAGGAGGATCACAGAGATCGACATCCAGTCAGGTGACGTCTCCCGGATGAAGTTCATCTTTGAGAACAGCTCCCCTGACATCGTGAGCTCCACCTCCGAGGAGACCATGCAGAGGCTGAAGACACAACAGGCCGAGGACATCCAGAAGGGAAATGTAGTCAACTGCACATGGATGTTTGAAAACCAGCCCATCGACGCCATCAAGGACGATGTCACGGAGGTGAAGGAGAGTCGCACTGTGACAGATGTTCAAGGAGGCGACGTTGACAAAGGTCGCTTCATCTTTGAGACTTATTCTCTGGATCAAATAAAAGAGGAGTCCAGTCAGACTGATATTTCAAAACTCACAAGTATCTTCAGGGATGAAAAGGAAAAAGGAGATGTGAAAAACTACACCATGATGTTTGAAAGTCAGCCGCTTTACGCCATCCGCGACAAGGAGGGCCACTATCACGAAGTAACTACGGTAACTAAGGAGGAAGTCATGAGAGGGGATGTAGTGGGGGCGCGGTGGTTGTTTGAAACAAAGCCGCTGGATTCCATTAGAGATTCAGAGGAGGTGTATGTTATTAAAGCTGTGACTGAGGAGGGCATCAACAAAGGAGACGTCAGCTCTGCCAGATGGAGATTTGAAACTCAACCTCTGGATGAAATTACAGAGGAAATCAAAGAAAGGTCAAAAACAATTTCTGATATCCAAGGTGGTGATGTGAGGACAAACAAGCAGCGGTTCGAGACAGATGAGATGTCTCAAAAATACATCAGAACCGTCAGTGTGAGCGAAATCCAAAAAGGTGACGTCAGATCTGCCACCTGGATGTTTGAAACCCGCACGATTGATGAGATCCATGGCAAAGGCGTGGAATACGATGGCATGGAGCGGGTGACGAAGGAGGAAGTAATGAAAGGGGATGTCAAACAATCTGTGTGGCTTTTTGAGATGCAGCCTCTCGACAGTATCAAAGAGACGGATGGCACAGAGCGCGCTGCCACAAAGGAGGAAATCCCACAAGGCGACGTGAAGACAACAACATGGCTATTTGAAACCACGGCCTTCGATGAATTTAATGAGAGCAGCTTTGAAAAGAAGGAGATATTGGGCAAAAGTGTCAAAGAAACACTGGAGGAGCTTTATTCTCAGAAAATGGTCGATTCACAAGGTATCCTCATTGAAGCAGACGAGATTGGTGATGTTCGTATGGCAAAGTACAAACTCTTGAATCAGGATGTGCCCCAAATCCAAAGAGAGGAGATCATCAGAGGGGATTTGAACAACATAATGATGAACCTCCTGAAGCGCAGGGAGAGCACCGAGCGCGGGATAACCATCGACGACGAGGAGCGGGGAAACATCAACACCACGGTGAGGCAGCTGCTCAGCCAGGAGCACGGAGTCAATGTTGAAAAGGAGGAAATTATACGCGGTGACATTCAAGAGGCCATAAACAATCTGCTCAAGAGTGAGGGCGCCTCCAAGCGTGGCATTCTAATTCAAGAGGATGAGAAAGGAGATGTAAGGATGACTATTTATTCCTTGTTGAATAAGGACAAGAGGGACAAAATGGAGAAAGAGGATGTTGTTGAAGGTAACGTCAGCCGGACACTTCACCGTCTTCTGTCTAATTCAGGCGGGGAAGACTCTAAAAGAATAAAGGTGGGAGACACAGAGAGAGGAAACGTCAGCTTTTACTCCACGTGCATCGAGTCCGGTGCTCTGGATTACCTGAAACAGCTGCAGAATGAATCTGATGAGATCCAGGAAGAAGTGGATAAGGAGCATATCATAGGCGGTGATATCGAAGAGACCAAAATCCTGCTGCGGAAGAATCAGCAGCAGATCGGCCGCACAGTGGCAGAGGGTGACATAGTTCCTGGCGATGTCCACAGCATTGTGAAAGTCTTCATGACTGAGCCCAATGTGACCTACAGAAACTTAGAGAAGAAGGATATTGTTAAAGGTGACCTGAACGCAGCTCTGGATTCACTAACCCAAGCTATCAATCAGAAAGTGGTAATAGAGAAAGAGGAAGTAGTGAAGGGAGACTTATCCACCACTCTGAGGTCTCTGGAGGAGGCTCAGCATCAGGCCAAAGACATGGAGAAGCCAGAAATTGTCAGGGGAGACATTAGAGGTGCTCTGGAGTCTCTAGAGAAATCTGTGAGCACCAAAACCGACGTTACCGTGGAGGATTTAGTGCCAGGTGACATCAAAGGGACACTCAAGTCCCTGGAGGAGGCGAAGCAAGCTGTGAAGGAGGTGGAGAAAGAGGAGGTGGTGAAGGGAGACATCCACACCACCATGCAGAGCCTGCACGAGGCATCGAGCGAGAAAAAGATTTATCAGCATCAAGTGAACGAACAAGGCGACGTTAAAGGCACAATCCAGCTTCTACTGGAGCCCACAGCGTCCTCTAGGATGCAGCGGCGGGGAAGCACCGAGGGAGACGTGAAAACATCCATCAAGACTCTGTATGAAGGCCAGGAGGCGACGCAGGTGGAGAGAGAAGAAATTGTGAAAGGTGATGTTCAAGGGGCAATTAAATGTCTCATGCAGAGAAAACAGTATTCAAATCCCAAACGTATGCATCCGCACAAGAAAGCAAAAGCTCCTGTGAAAAATCCATTAACTGTATTGCAAGGGGAGCATGAATGCACGCAGGAAGCCGGGAGTGAGAGTGCAGCAGTCGATCAAGCCCCCGCTGTGAAAACCGTCTCTCAGAGCAGTGAGTCACAAAAGCACACGCAACAGCACGACCAAAGCAAATCAGTGAAAACACAGGTAATAACCCAAGAGGGCCACTCGGTTACTGAAGCCAAAACAGACCATACCGCTGGGGCCTCGCAGCACATGAGCATAAAAGAACAGAGGCAAAATGCTCCGCCCCCTCAGAAGATACAAGCGCCCAAGCCCGTTATGTCAAAGAATAAACAAATGACTACTAATGATCAGATGGAGATGAGGGCAGCTGATGCCATCATGACGAAAGAAACATTCCAGACAAATGTTTCAATCAAGCAAACGTTTGAAACCAAGACAGTCAAACAGGTGCAGACGACGGTGACAGAGAAAAGTGTCACACAGAAGCAGAATGTGAAGGAGCAGACGTCACAGAGTAAAATCGACACGTCCAAAGTGAAGAATAAGAAGAGCGATCACACTCACTTGGACCTGAAAGTGAAAGGCGTGGTCAAAAAGGCCAAAGCAGAGATTCACTTCCCTCCTCCCCCCTCCTCCCCGCCACCACCCTCAGAGTCTGAGCTCTCCCTCCCTCCGCCACCATCACCTGTGCTGGAGAGCCCGTCATCCATCATGATGCAGGACAGTGACCTCCCACCTCCGCCGCCTCCGCCTCCCGTGGACTGCACAAAGTCTGACACTGAGTTTTACCTCCCGCCTCCACCACCACCTCCGCCTCCCCCCTCTGCAGCAGGACAAGATGTCCTCCCTCCACCTCCCTCACAGCAGGAGCTCAGTGCGATGCCTCAGCCTCCACCTCCGACCAAGCTGGGCAGACCCATCATCAGCAAGCCTTTATTCAAAGTGCCAAGGCAGCCAGAACTTCAGAAGCAGCCTGTGCAAGTGAAGCCAAAATGGCAGAAGAAGCAGGTGACACCTCCACCACCTCCACCACCTCCACCTCCATCTGAACAGGAAGCAGAAAAGGAAGAATTAAAAGTTCAAGAGGTGAAAAAGGAAATGACGCAACAGGTTGAGATCAGCAAACAGATGGAGTCTGAATCCACGGCTGTGTCTGCAACAAAAATACCAAACCTCCCACTTATGAAACCAGCAAGAAAGCCATTTGTCCCTCCCATCAAAGTCCCGCCCACTCCTGAGCCCGCTCCTGCGCCAAAGCCCCGACCATATGCCCGCAAATTCAAAACTCCGCTCATGCTTGCAGAGGAGAGATATCGCCAGCAACAGATGGAAGATTTGGAGAGTCAGAGTAAAGTGACAACTCCCACTTCTCCGCCAATGAATATGCCCTCCTTCGCTGCCGCTGCCGCTGAGCTTCCCATGGCTGTGGGGGAAAGCAAAGAAAAGATAGAGGAAGCAAAAACAATTTCCAAAAAAGAGCTCACCCCTCCGAAGAAAAGCCCCTCGCACATTCCACTGAGCAAACCTGTGATCTCTGTGGCGAGTAAGAAATCTGCTGGATTCTCGAATGTGTCCTCCAGCGAGCTATCCTCAGAGAAGCTGCTCACCTCAGCTGATGTTAACCAAACGGTGACCGAACATCTGTCTCATTCTCATCATGAGGCCTCAAATATCCAGTCACATTCAAATGTCACTTCTTCAGTTCAGGAATTCTGCACCCAGTCAATTGCTGCTGTCCAGGAAACTCTTCATAGCCAGGCAGCGGTCACATTGAAAACCAAAGATATGAAGAATATGAATGTGCCTCAGACACAGGAAGGGAAGATGAGTCCTTCTCAGCCCACAAAAATACCAAAGGTAACTCCTAGTTTCAAGGTGAAAACCTTTAAGATGCCAACAGAGAAGAAAGAAGAGACAGGCGGTGGTGGGGTGGTGAAGAGTGAGACAAATGTACAGCAAGAGAAACATGTGGTGTCACAGAGGAGTGAGACTCAAGTGAGGCAGGAGAGTAAACAGCTCACATCAGACGCAGAGATGAAGATAAATCAGTTGACTGCACCAACGACGGTGGCAGAAGATGAGGTGAAAAAGGGAAAACAGACGGAGCCGACACCGTCACCGTCTGTGAGTATTTCACTGCCAAAGACGACAAAGATAACATCTGCAGCAGCTCATCAAGGACATGGCCACGGATCTATCTCCCTCAGTCAGCAGAGCATGAAGACAGAGCAGGTTCACAGCCACCAGGAAGTGACGGTGACAGAGAGCATCGCAAAGCAAAGTCTCGTTCAGACACAGCAACAATCAACAAACAAGTCACAGATGAAAGCTGGGATTTCAAAAGCTGAATCTAAATATGAGAATGTGAGAGCGACAGGAAAGATAAGTCATAAAGACAAAGTTTGTTCTGTTGAAGTCACAGATTTTGAGAAATGTAATGTCATGCGGAAGCTGCTTGCTCAAATAAAAGAGCTGGAGGGCGCGCCAAGTCAAATAGACTCCAAGGCTGTCAGGGAGATTGTGAACGAGCTCGGTGAATGGCTGATTAGCCCGGATCAGAAAAAGAATCTGACTGAGATCGCCAAAAAGGAAAATAAGAAAAAGTTGAAGGAGATGATTGGGTTTCTAAAAAACATTATTCAGACAAAACTCACATTTTTGGAGAAGAAGACTGGAGCTTTGGAAAAGGAGGAAACAGTGGGGGAAACTGTGCCACCGCCAGCACCAACGGCACCACCAGCTTCGCCTGCACCTCCAGTTCCACCGTCCGTTCTTCCAAAACCAGACAAGAGTGTTGTCACCGCTGTGACTTCAAAGATGTCAAAGGCTGTTGCGTCTAAAACGGAGAAGAAGGTGGTGGAAGAGAGAAAGTCGGTTCAAGGGAGCAAGCAGGAGCTGAGTGAGCAGCGGGTGTCATCTCCGTTAGCGTCGATCCGCACGCCCTCACCCACCTTCATCAGCATTGAATCCAGGAGGGTGGACTCGCCACTCGGAGTGACACCCTCTCCTCCCCCCTACAGACCTGTTGGGACACCTCCACCTCCTCCCCGAAGATCATTCACACCCACGGCCACCTTTAGCCGGGCGACGCCCTCTCCCACCCTCAGCCGCTCAGAGAAGGTGATGAAACTACGAGACACCCCCTCCAGGCTGTCCTGCAGTTCCACCCCTCCGCCTCCTCTGGCAACACCTGAATGTTTCATCGACAGAGAGCAGCCGTCCCCCTTCAGCGACAGGGAAACTCCCGTGGAGAAGAGCGAGGGGTCGGTGGATGTCTCGGACCTGGGGGATTCCATGATGACGGTCAGGGACAAAAAGTCCTTCTTTGAGGAGGCACAGAAGGCCGAGGTGAATAGGATGTACATCCGGAAGGATCCCATTGATATTCCAGAGCGTCTGGGGCCTGACACAGAGGAGAGCTCGGAGGCTGTCGGTATAGATCTTATGAAAGAGGATCTGCCAAAACTCGATTTGTCAAAGCTGGTAAACAAGTTTGAGTCTCCACAACCAAAAGTTTACACCCGAAAAGAACCAATTGCGATCGCAGAGAGACTGGGCAGTGATACGGAGGACCCGGAGGCAGAGCCTCACACTCCAAGAACAGAGGAGATGCCAACATTCAACGTCAAAGCCATAAAGGACGTGTTTGAGACTGGACAGCACAGTTCTCAGGCGGCTCGAGAGCTGAGGGAGCAAATCGAGAGAAGAGAATCAGAGTCTGTGTTTTCCAAACCGGAGGGTCACTCTGAGACCACGACCCTCACCGAGCAATTCTGCAGCATCGATGATGGCCAGAACGTGACCAGCGAAACGAGGAGCGAGATGCATTCTGGGAGCTCCGTGACCCGTGGCAACCCCCCCTCCTATGCCGACGTGGTCAGAGGCAAAGTTCTCTCGGTGGCAGTGCCCCCCGAGGCCGCTACCGAGGAGCTGCTGAGGAGCTTCCAGGAGTCGTGGGCTGAGAGCCAGGGAGTTATCCAGAACCTGGGTTTTAGCGTCACGGAGCAGAGGACGTCCCAGATAGTGACGCGCCGCCAGGAGACCGTGATGATGGGTAAACGGAGCCTCGTGGCATGAGGAAACTAAACAGGCGTGACGGTGTGTGTTAACACGCTCAGCTGCATTGTGTGTGGTGTGAGCAGAATCATTAATGTTGCTTTGACAGTGTTTTTTTATCTGCTTTCATGTGTTTGGTTTCATTTGATGCATCTTGTCTAACGTTTGGAGCAGCTCCGGGAGTTTTAACACCTTTTAATATTCACAGGTTACATTTTGTACTGTTTATTCCTGCTTCAGATGTTTGAAGCTGGAAGTGATGCTAACATATTGAACTGATATTCCTCCTGCCTGTGTGCTGCTGCTGTGTGTGTTTGTGGTAAATAAGCTTTTGAAGAACAAAAAAAGACATTTAATGTATTCGTATCCCTCAGGGTTTGTGATTTCTATTGTTGTGACGTGTCTTCAAACATTGTGATAATTACAGTAAGCACAGGTTTTGCTATTATCATGTCAAAGACACTTACCGTAATCATTATAATAAGATTGATCATTTTTGCTGTTTTTATTAACAATGATATGTGTTACAGGATAAAGACTTTAATGCAGCACACCTATACACACTGTGTCTAAGTGGTCAGCTTATCTATTTTATTTCATCATTCTTTTAGTTTACATATGATTCACATAATTTTCACTTTACTTTCATTTCCAGAAAATATTCTATACTTTTGCTTTTGGAGAAGTCAAAGGTTACACAGTACAATTTAATGCAGTAAAATAATTGTGCGATTGTTTGAAATTGGAGTGAAAGTCTTTTGTAAGATGGTAACTACCATCATTATTTTTCTCTATATTTTTTCTCTTGATTCATCATTTAATGATGGGATGGAAAAGTCACTCGCACATCCACAGTAATGACAGGCAAAGCATGTACCACTGCATGTTAAACCACCAATGCACTGGTTTACATCAGCAACTAATTAGAGTTAATTAAGTGAAAACTTAGCAGTTCATTGTTTCTTTCCCTGTCATTTGAACCTAATGATCTGCTTCATCTGTGTTTCCTTTCTTCTCTCTTTCCAGAGAATTCGAATTCCAGAGTCCGAACTGTGCAGGGCGTGTCGGAAGAGGGTTTACCCCATGGAGCTGCTGATTGCAGACAAACTAAACTTCCATAAGAGCTGCTTCCGTTGTGAATACTGCAGAGGCAAACTAAGGTGAGCGGCCACTTACTACTACACCTCCTCATTGTTTCATGTTGAGCTATTTTAAACTTTTGCTTTTCTTCAATCTTTTTTTCCAGTCTTGGCAACTATGCCTCTCTCCATGGACGCATGTACTGCACACCACACTACAAGCAACTGTTCAAGTCCAAAGGAAATTACGACGAAGGATTTGGGCAGAAACCACACAAAGAACTTTGGAACAGTAAGAACCAGTCTGAAAAAGTCAAATCACCGTCACCTGAAAAGAAAATCTTGGAATCCGGGAGTTTGACCTCTCATAGCACATCAGCCACTAATGATTGTAACTTAAGCAAAATGGTGGATGAATCCAAAAAGCCAGCGTGTAAGATTTCAGTGGTGTGGCCTCCACAAACAGATTCACCCAAGAAGCCCTTCACTGTAGAGGAGGAGTTGAAACTGGTGAAGCCGTCTTGGCCCCCGAAGGAGGATCATGATCACCTTAACCAGACGGTGAAGGCTTCACCTGAAGAGACAGAAACACAAAACAGAGCCCAGATAGAAAATAGCAAAATGCAGGAAGATGCCTGTTTAATAGAAAGCGTGAAAAAGTCTGATGAGATCACGGCTTCCCCTGCAGCCGTCGCCAAGGAACCGCTGAGTGTTGCTCACACTCAAGAAACTAAAGAATCAAATGGTGGCCTTGAGGCCAGGGCACAAGTGGGCTCTGAAATGGACTCTGAAGTGCACCCCGGAGTGTCGGAGAGAGAACAAAGCTGTGGGGATGGCGGCGGAGCTGTGGAAGCCCTGGCTAAGAAGACAGAGGAGGAATGTGTGGAAAGGAAAGAGGAAGTGAAAGTGAATGGACACGAGGCACAGATGGAGAGTAGAGCAGAGGAGAAGGAGGTAGATAAAGAAATTAGAGATGGAGTGAGAAACGAGGAGGCTGGAAATATGACGTTTAAAGATGAGGAGGCGACGGCGGGACCGGCAGCGAATGCAAATTCTAATAACAACAATAATAATAATAATGACATGGTTCCGATGCAGGAAGTCCTGTTTAAAGAGTTGGAAGAGGAAAAGGACGACCTGTCACTTTTTCTCACAAATTCAACTCCAGCAGCAGATTTCTGTCCAGTCGATCACTGCGAGGAATCAACCTGGATGCCAAATGACGTGATGCAGTTGGCACAGAGAGACAACGCTTTCGTGCCAGCGGGTGCCAAGTGCGCTGAGGCCACAGACTCCGACACACATTTCTTTATGGAGACGGTCGAGGGAGCGTTCGCTTTCACAGAAGAGGCCGAGGAGCCAAAGAGCAGCACGTCCAGCTTTCTGGAGGATATCTTCGCCGCCCTGAGCACCAGAGACTCCGGCCCCTTGTCCAATTTTAGATCCGACTCCTTCGGTCGATCTGCTGCGCAGGAGCCGCCGAGGTCGATGCTGGATGACCTTTTGGATTTCGGGATTGAAACGAAGGGCAGTGCAGATGAGGCTGGAGGAGTCACAGGGAATGATGAGGATGAAGGCCTGACAGTGGAGGAGCAGATCAAGAGGAACAGATACTACGACAGCGACGAGTCTTGAATTCAGCCCCTTTAATAACCAGGATCATATGGTTCCACATCCATGTCCATGGAGAGATGAACTGAGTTGATGAAGTGATTTTGTACTGTTTTGAATTCATACTTCTGCTCTTTGATTCTATATCTTGCTTTGTTTGCAAATGATTGCACCTGGCGTGCAGAGAAATGGAATTTTCGTCTTTGTATGTCTCTCTGTATGCATCGCTCCATTTTTGCTGACGAAACAGTCTTTATTTTCAAGAAAGAAAAAAAGTGCATCAACTCTGTTTTTCTTCAGATGGAACAGCTGTCAGCTCCGGTTTGAGTATGAATAAAGACTTTTTTCTTCATTTTTTTTCTTTTTTTGCTCTTTGTTGAAATAAAGCTTCATGAACTCAGCAACATACGACTTTGTAATCACTGAGCACACACTCACACACAGCAGCTGGGAGCTTTACTGCTACTCAAGCCCTCTGTCTGAGTGGTGGGTTTGATGTATAACCTCCCTAGATAACACAGTCGGTCCGGATCTCTTTGGCGAAAATGCGTATTGATTTCCCCTGATTGAGCAGGCCTGTTGTAGGAGTTACAGATTTTTCTATTAGCTTGCTTTTGTCCCCACTGACAGATTCTGCCCCTTATTTTCAGTTACAGCGCATACACACGAGGTAATTGGCTGCAAAGATAATATACTGCGATGTTAATAACAGCAGCCGAAGAGAACGACGGCATTGTCAAGAAAGTGACGACTGCACAGATCCAGTGTCGTCCACGCGACGCCGTGCTGACACTTCCCTTCACTCGCTGGAAAAATGTTGCTGGATCAATTATTCAGCTTCCTTCACTGAAATGCTGTTTGGCATCTTTTTAATGAGGCTGTTTTTCTCCTGTAGCATCGTTTTACAATCCAAAGCACATGCAGTTTTGTACATTTTTAATTGTTTACTTCCCAGCAAAGTAATTATGAATGCAGAGAAACTGTCTATTTGGACAGGGAAAGCAACAGATAATGATGATTAATCACAGGATTTAGGAGCTTTGCTGTCTCCTGCCACCAGGTGGTGATCAAATAGTCTTTGGCTTCATTTTTGTGGCGTATGTGTGACTTTAATTACACTCTTTGATTGAAACAGGTTTCTCCTCTTTCCTCTTCCAAACATGTCATAAGATAAACACTGGCCTTCAGATTCATCCGAGACCTTCTCTAAGGTGAGTGTTTGATTTGTCCTCACTGGGCTCCTGTAGAAGTCTCTGGTGTAAGTCTATCAGCTCGACCTTTCTCATCATCAGTTTAATTAGTTGGTGCAGTTCTTAATAAGTGGGTTTTAGCCAGATCACCCGGTCAAGTGAAATAACAGCCAGTTATTTCCATAACTGTCTATTTTCATTTTCATTCCCTTGTTTTCATCATTAAATGATTATCACATTATCTTTTATGACCAGCTGGAGCACCAGCAATTTCCCTTTGCATACCTATTTTTAAATACCTGTAGAATTGCAACCAAATTGAAAGAGCAATGTCATAAAAATATTTGTTGCATATTAAACTGGGCGAGTTACACTTTGGATATGGTGCACGCGCCGTTTTGTGTTTTTGCAAACATCCATGAAAAAGTGCTCACAGCAAATCTTTATAACTGGACCTTGGGTGTTTTGTAGATCTAATCTGGTGTCCACGGCACTTTCTTATTTGTCACCATGACGTGGGCATGAACTATCATGCGGTTTTCTTGCACAGCACTACGTGACAACCGGAATTGACATTAATTTCTCACTGCTTGTAGTTGCTTTTCTGGGAAAACATCAATGGTTTCTTCTGTATCTTACTCTCACCTTGTTTCTGTCAATATTTTTTACCAATACACTTTGACACACACACATCTGTCTGCTCCTTTGTCCGCTCCTCTGACCCGGACTCTGCCGACAGTGATGACGAAGCCAACTTCATTGACATGTATTTATTTTATTCATGATACATGAATATCAGCGTCTGAGTTAGAGATTCGGTTCTATGACCACCTGGATATGGGATCTCATTTGTTCCATTCACACCATGAGGACTGGAGCCATAACCTTCACTATATGGAATATAAGTATTTTTCGATTAGGAATCACCTTCCTTTTGCTCTTATCCCAACTTCCCCTCATCCTACATCCACTAACCATCTCTCCCACCCTACATTCATCCATACAGATGGATGATTGATGAATGGATGGATGGATGGATGAACGGTAGGTAAATCATCCACTGTGCAAATTGTATAGATTTGGGTTTTTACATTCTTGATTACAAACCTCTCTCCTGTCATAGGCTAGGGTTAGTCCCCCTGGACCAGACTCTCCCCGGAACCCTGTCTCTTCTCTCGCCCAGATTCCATCATCTTCCTCGGCCGTGAACTGACAGACAGTTGCTCTAAAGTCAGTGTCCTCCGGGTAAAAACAAAACGCATCGTTATGCTCACCCTGGCCTCTGATTGGCTGCTCTCCTCCATCTCTCTCAACCAGGTGGCTGCTGATTGGACGGCTCCTCTCCTCCACCGGCCGCTCCATCCTTCCCCCTTCCTCCTCCTCCCGGTCCTGGAGCGCTCGCTCGGCGGCGCAGAGCAGCGGGGACAGCCGAGCCGCGTGGAGCGGAGCCGGGGACCCGAGCACATAGAACCCACGGCGCCCGGGAACAAGTTGTGTTCACGCTGACATGGATAACAACACCGGTAGGTCCATAACAATGTTTTGTGTGTGTGTGTGCGCGCGCGCGTGTGCGTGTGGATACTGAGCGTACGTGCGCATCGCAGAGGCTTTAATTGTAAGGTCTCCTGCATCTGCACAGGATTGTGTGTATGTGAGAGGGTGTGTGTGTGTGCGCGCGCGGGAGAGAGAGAGTGTGTGTGTGTGTGTGTTTGTGTGTGTGACCTCTGCTGTGTGAGTCAGTGTTGGAGGAGGATGTGTCTCTGCTCTGAGCTCAAGGTGTAAACTTGAAGGTTTGACTTCAGATGCTGAGCTGTGATCAATACAAGTGGTGTGTGGTGAAAACAGCCCTGTCAGGTTACGTTTTATGCTAATTGGCCCAAAAAACATCACATTGTAATACAATTATGCAAATCCTTTTGATTAGACTTTATTGATCAGGGACGTTGTGGTTGGTTCACTTCAAATGGCTTTTTGAGTAGGAGGAAGATTTGGTTTGTATTCTGTTGTCATTTGTTCCATTTATACCAAGGGTGTTAAAGGTCTGGCCTGTGGGCCAATCAAGGCACTCTGACAGATTTTAAGTGGCCCGTGACTTGGTAAAAAAATGAATTATTTATGTTCTGCCAGTGGGGCTGAATGATTTATTACATTTGTGAACATATTAGATTTTCTGACTGTGAGGGCTGTGACATGTGACCCCTGACTGATTTAATAACGATGTGACACTTTGACTCTTCCTGATTTTATTCATGTTTTCATTCCAGCCATTTCTGACTTATTTCAAATGACCTTTAATACACACAGCAGTGTGATGGCGTTTGTGTTTTATGCCGTTTCTCTTCCTGTTATTTCCTGATGTTGATTGTAAAGCTTTGGGAACCTTTTACTGTTGACTGACTTTTGGAAATACTGTGATGTTGAATAATACAGACTTGGGATCTTAAAATTAATCAGAAAAATTCACTTTGGTAATATCTTAAAATAGTCAGCATGAGTAATAATGAGTCAGACAAGTCAAGGTTGCAAATCCTAAGAGTTCGTTTTGTTGTCTGGCTTCATATGTGTGAGAAAAGCAATGAAATCTCTCAAATCTGTTCAAGGTTGAGTTGGTGTTTTGATTATTGGAAGAACAAAGAGAATCGATATGCATCAATATGAGTGAATGTAGGTGTTCTGCATTGGTTTAACAGTGAGTGTATGTGCCTCCTGCAGGTGATATACTGTATCACCCAGGTTACATACCTGATGGACGTGAAGCATTGCCTTGGATTTGGGTTGCACACAAATGTATGTGTAGGGGTCAGGGGTCATTTACATCATAAGGAGGCATCAACGCTCTGAGGGTTGAGACCTGTTTTCAGTGTTGGGGAAAGAATTAGAGTTGTGACTGTGTGACTCTCTGCTTTTCAGTCGCAAGCAAATCTTTTGATTCATACTATGAGGAAAATCACTATGCGTTCGCTTGGCCCTCCCTTCTGTTAGTTGGCGATACTGTGCAATAATGCTGTTTGTTTTGATTCCTCTCTGAGAGGTCACCTTCATTTTTTGCACAGACTCACTTCAAACATTCGCCCAGGAGCCTTTGTGATGCAGTCAGCATTTTTGTGTAGATTAGACTGCAAGTACGCCCTCTTGTGGACACAAGTATATTGCAGAGATGACAATATGAGGGTTATAGTAATGGACCTCATAGAGGACTTGCAGGTACAGTCACAACATATTTGCCTTTAAACATCTGATGGTGATAGTGAAGAAGGACAGTGGAGTGCTTTATGCCTGTGGGTGTTCTCATTTAAGATTGAAGCACATCGATGTATATATGCATTATACACGTGTGTGTGTGAGTGAGTGAGAGAGAGTGTGTGTGAGTGAGTGAGAGAGAGAGAGAGAGAGAGAGAGAGAGAGAGAGGGGGAGAGGGGGGCAGAGTCTAAATAAATCCAGATAAGCAGATGAGAGCATTGTGTGTGTGGAGCGATGCTGTGCACTTTGTGCACTGATATCCAGCACAATGATTTATCGGGCTGCTAATCCTCCTCACTTAACATGGACCGGCCACATCCATGGCAGAGGGGGATGAGTGTCAGTCCGCTGTCTTTAACACCACAACACATGTACTGCTACATTATTCCAGGGACAGTAAGAATGGGGGTGGGGGGGGGGGGGGGGGGGGGGGAGGGGGGGGGGTGCGGTGGAGATGTGAGCTGCTCCCTGTGATCTCACCTGGTAGTCGTAGGGTCACAAACACAGTCCGGAAAAACTGTTTGGAAATGGTTTCTGACAGTTCTGTGGATGTCAAATCCATCTGATCCTCTCTCTCTCTCTCTTTTTGAATTGCACCACCTCCTGGAAGAGGTTACATCCACACGCCTCCTTCATGTTGTTTCCAGTGTTGTGGACTAATCCACAGCGAAGGCCTGGGCCTCGTCTTTCTTTTGTGAGCGCCATGGCTTTTCAACCTCGCTGACGCCGTCCGGGTCGTTAATACTGGCAGGCCTGCCAAATTCTCTCGTTTAAGGCTGAGCACTGGCGCGTGACCAGATACTGATATCGTACACGTTTGTGGAGCGAGGCGAAGGGGCGAGGGGGGAAGGGAGGAAATGAGAAAGAGGGAGAGAGAGAGGGGGGGTGCATTCATTTAATTTCAGAAATGTCCCACAGTCCTCCGCTCACCTCCTGCAGCAAGAAACATTGTCATTTAATCTCAATTAGGCGGTGACATCAAAATGGACACTTTGCACACATGGATGATCTCAGCTGTGACGAACATGGTTGATGAATGATTGATTGAACCTCATTGTGTTTGGATCGCGTCCCTTTAAAAAAAAAAAACGTGTCTGCAAAGCCTCCGTTTGATTAATTTTCCGTCGTTTAAGCTTCTGACTCAGCCGTGGACTTATAGATCAGAATAAGTCCATAATTCCTCATCATAATGGGGATGTTGGTCCTTGCAGGGTAAAGATTCTGAATCAATGAGTTACAGCTGCAGCTCTGAACCAGCTCTCGTATAGTTTACGACTAATCACTATTAAACACCCCTAATTCTTATGGCTGCCCTTCTATCTATAAATAGGCTGTTTACATCAGCTGTGTAGTAAAGTACATCTTATTGATGTCCTGTGAGAGGAGGCTGCATCTAATAGGCCACAGTTTTTACTCATTTAGCCCATGTGTGGATTAAATGGGTTTTATATGTGAAGGTATCCAGCCTGTCAGAGTTAGTGGCCCAGTGTGACACCAGGAATCGATCTTTTCACACTAAATAATCCGATGCGATTCTCACCTGAGGTGTCAGAGGAGGAAGCTCTTTTCAGCTTTTTCCTCCTATGGCCGAAATGAGTGTGCGAGACGCCTCCACGCTCGACCACATCCTCCTTAAATGACATCATATTTTGGTGATTGGAATCAGATTTATGGCGCGGCACGGTGCGGGGTGGCGCGCCCACACCAGATAAACCCCACCTGACAGCGATGAATGGCGTTCGCGAAGAGCACGACAGAAAAGCGGCTCGTTAACTCGTTCACCATATCAACGATCTTCTGCGTCCAGCCGCCGCCGCCGCCTTTCTCATGGAGGGAGGATCTGTCACGTTGCGGGTTGATTGTTGTTGTTTGTTGCCGTGGTGTCGTGGCGTTTCCACGCCCTCGGGGAGCGGATTTCTTTCAAGTGTACGGCTCGGCAAATGCCAGCGCTGTTTCATCACTTTCGCTTTTGGAAGCAAAGAAATATAGTTGTCCTCCCCTGTCGGCTCCATCACGTTGATTTTCAAACATCTTTTCTGCACCTGTCATGTGACTCACACGCTCATGGACCAGCTGCTCGGACGACCTCATCAGGTTCAGCGTTTTAAATGAAAATAAGTTGCGAGTTTGGCATCGCAGAGTGACGGCCATACGTGCAGCTGCACAGTGTGCGGTGTTCTACATGCTAATGGCGCGGTAAGCTGTTTTCTGACACATTGACAGTGACACAGGGATGATAACACTGAGTGGGAGTGGCCTTATCTCTTGTGTGCACCTGCAACATTTGTACGTAACATTCCACCTGTGTCCCTGAGGTCACAGTGACTCACTCAGTGACCTGAGTGTTTCGATAGAGCTGAGCCGTCACGTGTTTTCATACGTTTCTATGAAAATATATAAAAATGCCGCAATGCTCTGATTTCAGAAGATGAGTGACAGGAGCTCCAGCTATTTAAAGTGGCTTGACTCGGCAGTAAGAGCCAACTCTTTGGCCTCCAACCAGCTGCTCATGAAGTGGCACTTTTGGATTTTATGATCAGCATAGTAATACGATGTGCGATCGGTGTGTGTATGTTTGAATAGACTCAGTGTTTATATTTGGTTATAATACAATGGTGTCTCTTTCGTAATCGTACAACTGTGTGGAAAATCTTAGCAATCAACACGGTAACTGTTAGACTCTCTCATATGGAACCAACAAATCTCCTGATCCAGTTTGTTGTTGGTTGAAGGTAAAGTTGAGGAGGCTGCGTTTCAGTATGTTGAGTTCATTCAAGAAGAAGAAGAAGAGTTTTGCCTGTTTGCCAGTCCTTCATCTCTGTGTGGAATTCACAGTATCTGTGAGTTGTCTCAGTCAAACAAGTCAGTCTTATTTTCAGGAGCTGAACATGTGAACAACCTCCCACATGCACAAGATTATCTCCTCAATACAAAGTCTTCATGTACCATGTTTGGTTCCTACTCGTTCAAATACTGAGAGAAAACATGAACAGTAGTTTATTTTTTTGTTTTATCTGACAAAAAATCTGACAAACATCATCGATGATAGATTGTTTTTTTTAATGTAGCTTATTAAAATTTCATTCCACAGTGTCTAAAATCTCTTTGTAAGCTCTCGGAGAGAGAGGGGGGGTGACCACCACAGTTAAGAGCAGGATCTAAAACCTTCAAATTTCTTCTTTTTCTGAATCAGGACGTGAAGGAGCAGACAGCTCATCTGTTTTCAGTTTGCATCTCTGGCTGCAGCTAATGATTATTGTCGTTATCGATTCATCCGCCAATTATTTTTCACTGACCCTCTGGGGTCTGAGGATGTGTCAGCTTGTCTTAATCAATATTCTCTCTCTCCCTCTCTCTATATATATCTATCTATCTATCTATCTATCTATCTATCTATCTATCTGTCTGTCTATCTATCTATCTATCTATCTATCTATCTATCTATCTATCTATATCTATATCTCTCTCTCTCTGTATGTATATGTGTATATATATATATATATATATATATATATAAATATATTAATTAAAATATCTGAGCCACAAATATCTGCTTCACATATCACTGGAATCTGTAAAGTGTAATAATCTCATCCAGTATCAGGGGATGTTTCTAAAATCCTCGTTTTCCATTTGCACACGTCCCCTGATTGAAAGTCGATATGTAACATGAAGTCACTCGCTCGCTTGATCTCATTGGCGTTTACATCTTTCTGCTTGCTTGCTGTTCCTCTCAAGCGACGCTAGTCTGAGGCATTATAAATCAGACCCGTTTGTTACCTTTGGACCATGCCCTTCAGGTTTTCAATGCTAATGAACTACAGATGAGTCATTCCAATACATCACATGCACGAGCTAGTTAATGAAATGCTGTAATCAAGTGTAGATCGGGCTGATTGGCAGATCTCCACACATTTAAAGAAATAATTGCAAAGAGAATGTTTTCAGCATTTATTGGATTTCTTCCTTTGGATTGTCTCCTGCAGGGGTCAGCGCAGTAGTTGACCCCGTGGTCCTCTTGGCAGGGTCAATGACGCCACTTACCTCGTGGGGGGGGGGGGGTAATGTGGATAATGTCTCACATTATCGTTATTCTCTTGACCTTCTGATATGAATAATTAATGAGCAAATTGTTCCGTTTAATTGCAAGATGGGGAGATGAACCACCAGAGTGGAGGGAGCGTTGCCCCAGTTGCCCAATTTCATGTAGAATTAATGGTTTCAGTGTAACAACTGGCTCATAATTTACAATGCATAAGGTTTTATTAGTGTCAGGCTGAACTGTAATTACTGACAGAAGGAGCCTGTAACTTAGAACCCTGTCATCTTTTATAAGGTCCAGAGTTCTGCTGCATTCCTCTCTGATGCTCCTCGTTCTCTGAGGGCATTCACTGGTTTTCATATTGATGCGCTCTGACCTCTGTTGCTGCCTCCCTCTCTCTCTCTTTCGCTCACTCGCTCGCCCGCTCTTCGTCAGCTCTGCACGTCCCTACAGAGAAGGCTTTGGAAAGCCACAGGGCCGAGCGAGCTCCGTTTCATCTGTTGCGCTCGCTGCGTTGTGATCATGTCTGCGTCGGCCGCCCAGACTTTATTGGATCATTTGATAATCTGGTTGACTGCAGCTCAGCCTCGCGTGTCACCAGTTCTGCATATGACTCAGAAGGCACAGATGATGGATTCAAATCTAATGACACCATACTGTGATCAGACTGATCTATCTTTTTAATAACTAAATAAAACCATCAGCAGCCCGTGTGTTTGCTGTCATCTCTCTGCATATTCATTGGATTTGACACGACAACATGGCTGCCACAGACACATGGTATTACATTGTTGTCATCCATTTTCTTCTTGTTTACAAAAATGACAAATAGCACACATCTTCTGAATAAACCGGTTATGATTCAAAGGCTCTCAGCTGTCAGATGTTTATAGTAAATGTGACAGAATGGTATCCTTCACTGGATTCCACTGGAGCCCCGACAGCACCACACGTCAACAACAGCAATGTTTTCTAAAGATGTTTTCAACTACGTTTAGATGTCTCACAACCCACGTATTTCTTTTCTAACGTGGCAAATAAGACACACCAGGAACTGAATGTGTGTATGAACATATTTATTTATTGTTGTTGTTGTTTATTATTCAAAGAAGCACTGTGATAGTGATCTATTTGTAGGAATTACTTATAAAGAAGATCATTGTAATGTTTATATTGGTGTGTAATCACCTGAGTCCCCTTCAAAGAGCCCTTTCCATTTATAATGGGAGTGGTGGGTCGTCTCTATGGAGGCGGCCACATCACACGTTTCTGCAGTAGCCCAGAATGGACAAAATAAACAACGTTTGAGTTCTAATGATAACAGATGGCACACATAAGGGATATTCAGCTGCTACTTCACCAATTGATATCACTAAATTATACAAAAGGTCACTTTAAGTCAGTGAGTATAAAATGTGATGTGTGTAATAGAACTGGATTCCAGTGATTTGCATCGTGATGGATTCTAACAGCATGTGGTTTAAAATGAGATAGTTTGTAATTATACTGTATCTTTTTTTGTTTTGATACAATTGTTATGCCATTTTTTCAAATAAGATATAATTATTATAGAACATTTTAAAGCTGTAGCTCTCAGCTGAGTCGTAGCTAAAGTGGAGCTGATGCAGCATCTCTCTGTTTAAATACTGTGAGAAGCATTTTGCATATTGCATAATGTAGATGCTGTAGTTGTGTAGCTGTGTTGAAGAATCGCTGCCCGTTATATGTTTCGCTCCTTTGTGCTCGGCTCGGTTCAAACTGAAGTTGCAGTTGATTGGAGGCAGAGCAGAAGCTTCATGCTGCTCCCCCGCATCCTGTTATCTCACACTCCACCAGCTGTGGTTACATGTTGGCTGCACCCCCACCGCCCCTCCCCCTCCACTACACACAAGCTCCTCCTCCTCCTCCTCTCTCTCCACCCCCTCGCTTGGCATGGGATGAGTCTCCTTGCCCCAGGTTTTTTTTTTTAAAAAGGGGACCTATTGTGCCAATTTAAGGGACTTTCTAGTTGTTCTTTAGCCTCTATTATGATGATAAACGGTATTTATAGTCTCAGAAATGCTTTGATTTTTTTTAAACGCGTCCTTTTAAAAATCCGGAATTCCGACCTAGGGAGAAACGCAGGGTTTGCCTCCCCCCTCCCCCTCTTGAAACCTCACTATCTCCCGATTGGCTAATCGTTAGGCGATCCCAGATTGGCTGAAACTGTTGGTTTGCATTTACGACGGTCTTCTCCTTAACATGGAACATTCGGAGGTCTTGCACCAACCCAAAGTTCGTTAGTCCATGACCTTAAAGAATCAATTATTTGCCGGTATAATAACTCCATTCGTGATATAGAGAACAAGCTCAGCTTCGGACAATATCAATAGGTCACTTTAATTCGCATGAATTACGTATTGATCCATACGTGCTCGTATGGATCAATACCACCGATTTGACTCATTTTTTATACCGAGCCTTCAGAACAGGGTCCAGCTTGTCTCGGTTCGGTCCATCACCTTTATGTCTTGTTCGGTCCATTTATCCCTGTGTTTGTGCCTCTGTCTCTGCAGCATCGTGTCTAACTCAGCAATGAAAATAAAGCCTGTTGCCTGCTAAAATGGCGCCGGCGGCCCACAACGCATCGCGAGATCACGTGCCCTTTCAAGACGCATAGTTAGGTGGGAGAGTGCCTCTGTTTGATTGACATCCTCTAGTCCAGGCACACACGGCCACCCTCGGTTTGTGACGTCACGAGCTGCAAACCGCTTCTACACTACAACAGTGTGTTTAACTCCAAAAGTGAGGAAAACCACAATCGGTCCCCTTTATTTGGTTCTGAGGATGGGATGTTACTGGTTTGCTGAGCAAGCCCCTGTGACCATTGATGTTCAACCCCTCATTCAAGTAGATGATTGGATTTTCATGGAATCGGTCAAATAGCAGCAAGATGTCATCTCCTGCTTCGACTCCACAACTGTGATGAATTTATTGTGCATGTAAAACACGGAGTCTTTGTGCCAGGGCCTTATCTCTGACGCCGTGTGGAGACCTCCCCATTTTGATTTGCAGGTCCTGAATTAAAGGTTCATGTCGGTGCTGAGGAGGATTCGCATCATGCTCCAAATTAAAGGGCTGCTTTTGTCAGACAGAAAGATTTAGCCCTTTTAGCGATAATAACATCTGAGTAGAACGATTATCATTTATTGTCTGTGTCTAATCCTTTGAGCAAAAGCCCAACATGGTTTCATATTTATCTGCAGCTGAAGATGAAGGATGCTGCTGTTTTGACTTCTTTATTCTAAATGAATTCAAAGGAGAGAGAGATCAGATCTCCGCTCAGTCGATACAGACAGAGATGTTTTTGTTTTCGGAGGCTGTATATGTGCAGCGTAATGTCCGGTTTTTGGAATCATTCAGTGGGTGAAGATAATATGTGGCTGCGTGCAAAGCTTCACTTCAGTCAGCATTTGTGTGAGTGAGCTCACATTCCTCTGTGGACCCAACTAACCCATTTGAATTCTGGTGTGTTTGACTCCTAGGCCTAATTATAGCATATGCACTATTATGTGCTCACAAACATCATACAGGAGTTCATTAATCTTAACTAACAAGATGCGGTGCTAATTATTTCAGGTGCTTTTCTCACTCTTGATGCATTTCTAAGTGTCTGCGTTCTCCCAGGCCTCTATGTAAATTTGACATTTGCCTCTCAGAGTGATGCTGGGGAGCAGGCGGATATGATGTTATCCCATCACCTCCCAGTTGGTCTTGTTAATGGTCTCCACTCTGAGCCGCAGGACCACGAATGTATTCACAAGAGTTGATGGAGGCTGATAATAAAGTTTGGGCGTTGACCTTCTGGATGGAACAGATGTTTCCTCTCAATCAGGTGAGAGAGCGATATCATCTGCGAGGGGGCGAAGCCGTGGCAGCAGGTCGCTACAGAGGCTCTGATTCTGCCAAGCACGGCGGCTTCTTTTATTCCGTTTGAGGCTTTAAAGCTCAGATCCACAAGTTTATCTCCCATGTCTGACTTGTAGATGTGAGGCTGTGCCTCAGTGAAACACTTGGTCGATGGTTAAGTGGAGTCAATATTCATTTCTGGCTGCATCGGGGATTCACTGCCTCGACCCATATTAAGGATTTTATCTTCAGCTCTCAATATTGATGTTTGCAGAAAGGATGAATTATTCCCTAAAAAGTTGGATGCGGCGGTAAAGCAGAGCCAGGAAGTGGATATAGGGTCCAACTTTCTTTTATAGCCGCTGCCAAGAGAGTTACGTGTTTACTAGCTCTGTAATTACACCATTTAATCTGCCAGTTTGTGTTCGTTTCTGAATCTGTTTCATCATGAAAACGTCAGATAAATTCAGTTTAATGTCACAAACAAGAAAAACAGAAAAGTAAGAAGCAGGTATATAAAACAGTGAATTACAGAAAAGTTGTCGCCCTCTGTGCTCGCTGTGTAACAATGAAAATAACAAAAGGATTTAAACGTTTCCAGGTAAAAGCATGTGCGTGTAACCCACAGCCTTCGTGGAAGCTTCAGATCAGCACAATGGTCTTTGCTCTCAGCTCCAAGGTCGAAGCACGAGAGTCCATTCTTTCCATTCATGTGAAGCCGCTCATGCTTTGAGACGCTGGACGTCCATTGTGCACTTCTTCTCACTTTGCCTGGAAACAGGCTGCTGGAATGAAAACAGGAGCAGACTTTTGTTTTTCACCCCAACGTCGTTTTTACATCATATTTTAACTTGTTAAAAGTGCTTTATGTAATACAGCTCTGTGTGATTCCACAACTTTCAGCCTCACCGAAGAAAATATTGAATTCTTCCTATGATTGTAAATTGAATGTCCTCAAGGTTCTTGATGTTGCCTCTTTATAAAACACACATCACCTCAGGCTCCAAGAAATATCCACCGCTGCTTTTCATCCATTTCTGACATTTTTCACAGCCATTGATTTAATCAATAATTCTCTGGCCTTGAGGAATAAAACAGGATAATACTGGATTGTACGCTGTTAAAAAGCTATGTTACTGAAACATTTATATATAAAAGGTTATATTTTACATGTTTTCTTTATCAAAAATACACTCGAGTACTTTTTAGTAAAAAGACCCTTAGAATTATAAGTTACATGCTCTAAATTGGGACATAATGATCTTATTCCAATCATTCTTCTAAATGATCTTGTAATAATCATTCTTATTACATTATCTTGAATACTACACTATACTAATACTAATCCTGATGCTTGGTATATTCTTTATTCTTTATTATTCTGTTAGGCTGATCGTGTGACAGAGGCCCTGACAGATGAAAAGCAATGTAGGTGATATATCTGAGCAAGTGCTCATACTCAGTTTTCTTATTTACTTCAGCAGGCGTAGTTTATTTAATGTTTGACTTGGCACACACACACACACACACACACACACACACACACACACACACACACACACACACATACACACCAAGCTCACAGGAAGTCATGGGGATAGAAGCAAAACACATTTGAGGTGTTTGGTGTAATCACTACTCAGAGTGTGTTTATTCTTCGGGCCTTCAGGGTTTTTCTTTGGAGTTTTATTTTCTCTTTTGTTCTCCAGGCGAGCTACACACACACACACACACACACACACACACACACACGCACACACACAAACACAGCCTGTAAATACGTTGTGCATTGATTTGAATACTCCATTAGTAGCTGTAGCTGCTCTGAAACATAAAGACCCCTTCCTCTACTCGCAGTACTCCAGGAAAGCCCGCCTCCTACTGTAAGTCTCATGTAATGCGCAGCCGGGCCTGGCTAATGTGTTCTGCTCCGGTGTGATGCAACATGCCATGTATTGTACACCGTGCGGTTGATTACACTCTCTGGATGACTTTTCATATTTAATCAGCTGTGGGGCGTATAGTGCTTATTAATATTCAGTGTATTCACATTACAGATGTGCATTTACCCCATGTGTGTGTGTGTGTGTGTGTATGTATTTGCAGCTCTCTGCAATGACTCATGGAGCAGTTGGTGTTGAAATGTTGTGTCATGGTCCTGTGTGTGTACTATGGACTTAAAGGCATAGTTCCAAAAGTTTTCAGTGATTGTGTTATACCCACCTTGTCATCCAGCCTCTGCTATAACTGTCTTAATGTTTCTGTAATGAGTTGAAGTGACATCCAAGTTGTGATTAATCTCCAAACCACACAGATTCAATTTTGCTGAAAGGTGCAGTGTGTAAGATTTGGTGACTTCTAGAGGTGAAGTTGCATATTGTATCCATCACCTCACCCTCACCCTTCTGAACATGCAGGAGAACCTATGGTGACTTCAGCTGTCATTAAAACTCAAAAGATGTTTAGTTCATCCAATTTGTCCACTGTAAAAACATAGCGGCCCCCGTAGAGAGGACCCACTCCTCATATAAATATACATTAATGGGCTCATTTAAAGGTAATGGAAAGAAAAGAAAACATTAGGGTGATTATTAATTTATGAAAATGTCAGTATGTAATTGTTTTGTAATATTTTTAGAAGTGACACAAATGACCGAAATCATACACACTGCACCTTTAAAACTCAAAAGATGTTTAGTATGTCCTCTCTAACCCACTGTAAAAACATGGCGTTTTTCATTTAAGGTTAATAGAAAAAAATAATACATATAGGTTATTATAAATTCATGAACATTTCTATATGTAATTGTTTTGTAATATTTAGTGACAAAAATGACTGAAATCTCACACATTGCACCTTTAAGATTCAAAACGATGAAAGCAGGAAGGTAATGAGAAACATAATTTTACCTGAGAGCAACAAAACAAGGCGGAACAAACTCCGTCAGAGAGACTTTGAGTTAATTTGCCTGATTGATGCAGAAACACTCGATCAAGTTGTTTCTCTCCATGTGGATGTGGAGTGATTGGATATTTGCCCGCTCACCGGCTCAATAGGTGATCCTTATAATCACATCATTTTTCATTGATTTATCATCCGGCCTGAGTTCCGTGCTTCGTCGGCTCAATCTTAGATATCTGCTGACCTTTTCGCCGCAAATCCTCTTTGGGGCGAAGTCGTTTAATTGAGCCGAGTTATGAGGATGTGAGGTGAGTGAGGATCTTTCTCTGCCTCATCAGGAGCAAAGAGCAAACTCTTGATAAAGGACAACCTCACCTGCGTCCTGCTGCCACCACACCTCCAGCTCTCACATGTAAACACATCATGTGTAATGAAGCAGAGGGGGACGGTCCTGCTCGTCCCCGCAGCCTGTTCGGAGCCTTTGATGTGCCGTGATGCCTGAAGATGCCACAGTCGTGCTGCAGGTTCAAAGCAGAGCGCACAGCTGTCCCTCCCTGTGCATGACAAACAGGACATGGTGCTCAGCAGCTTTACTCCCATCGCTCTCTCTCTCTGCAGCTCAGCTGTTAATCTGCAGTGTTGAATAAAGTTGTGCTGACCACAGCTGCCCTCTGAATGTCAACCATCTAAATCATGAGTCAGGAATTTGCCCATGGTCTTTAAAGGGGACCTATTGTGGTTTTCCTCGCTTTTGGAGTTAAACACACTGTTGTAGTGTAGAAGTATCACTAATGCGCTGGTTGAAACCACATAAAATGACCTAAACGAATGTTTGAGTAATTTAACAAAAATGGTGGCAGCTTCAGCAGAAGCAGCAAAGTCCACGGTTTGCAACACAAGGCAATTTGTGACATCACAAACCGAGGGTGGGTGTGTGTGTCTGCACTAGAGGATGTCAATCAAACAGAGGCACTCTCCAACCTAACTATACGGCTCGAAAGGGCACGTGATCTTGCAATGGATTGTGGGCCGGCAGCGCCATTTTTGTAGTTTGTTGTCAAAGCTGAGTTAGACACGGCGCTGCAGAGACAGGGGGACAAACACATGGATAAATGGACCGTACAAAACATAAAGACAATGGACTGAGACGAGCTGGACCCTGTCCCGAAGGCTCGGTATCTCCAAAAAATGAGTCAAATCTGTGGAATTGATCCATAAAAGCACGGCGACCGGACATGCGATTTAAATGACCTGCCGACATTGGCCAAAGCTGAGCTTGTCCTCTATATCGTGAATGGAGTTATTATACCGGCAAAGAATTGATTCTTTAAGGGCTGATGGACTAACAAACTTTGGGTTAGTGCAAGACCTCCGAATGTTCCGTGTTAAAGAGAAGACCGTCGTCATTTCTGAGGTAAACAACACACTTTTACCTCACTGTGTCCCACGGTGCTGCTTGTTTGTTTGCTTTTGACTAGCATATGTTGGTGGCTGCTGGACACGTTTGCTACAAACAAACTATATAACAAGCTTGGAATCCACCCTGAGAACGCCACTCCAACCGTGTCGGATACACATGTTCTCTCTGATGATACCTTTGGTTTCCGTTAGCCTCATGGCTAGCTCAGGCTAACATGTCATAGCACAGTGGGACTTTCCAAGCAGTCCAATATCTCTATCTGTAATAATTTCAATGTAATTGTACGCTTCAAAGGCCACAACATGTACGGACGTACTCTTTTGTTCTGTTTGTTGTTATGAACTCCGTCAGTTCTCCTTGCAATGTTTATGTTTTGCAGTGGAGGCTGCCAGCTGAGAGCCACCTGTGAGTGTGAAACTTGCTTGCTTAGAAGGTGGGACTAACCTACAGTTTTAACCAATCTGGGATTGCCTACCAATCAGAGATAGTGAGGTTTCAAGAGGGGGAGGGGGAGCCAAAACCCCGCTTTTCTCCCTCGGAAGGAATTCCAGATTTTTGAAAGGGCTCGTTTAAAAAAAACAAAATGTTTCAGAGACTATAAATACCATTTATCATCATAATAGAGGCTATACAATGCCCCTTAAGTGGGCACGATAGGTCCCCTTTAAGGGATAGTTGTGTGGTCTATGAAGAACCTGTGTATAATACATTTATTTTTATTGCCTCTACAGCTCTGGTCTCAACCGGGGAACACAGTGAGAGTTAAAGATTCAGTGTTTCAGTGCTGATTTGCCACCTTTAATGGTGCTGTATAGTTTATAAAATATATTCATGATACATAGGTACCTTTCTGACCCCAACTGGGAACAAAGAACTGTCCCTTTAATTGTATCTTGCACAAGTCAAAAGCTACTTTGGCTGGTTTAGACACTCATTAGGGTTCAACTTAGTCCTGTAATTGGTTTGTTTTTAGCATTACTTCCTGTCAACTGATCAGAACGCCATTTTTAATTTTAAAACCAGGTGAGCTTGGCCCCGGGCAGAGAGAGAATGTTCCTCTGTCATGTTCTAATATACATATACATGCTTGTGGCTCTTTGCAGCTGTGCTCAGGCAGCAATGGTTCAGGTGGTTGTGGCATTAGTTTGAGATTATATGAGATCTTATGTGACATGTATTAAAGAATTATTATGGTTTGTATAGCATCGCCATGGGAAATATCAGGGGATTACCTTCCGTCATCATCATCATTGTTAGGCTTCATCCTCGGGGCCCATGAGTGTCTGAACCAAATGTCACGGCCATCCATTCATTCAGTGTTGAACAGACAGAGGAGCTAAGTGCATGAGAACAGCACCAGTACATTAACTCCAAGCTCATAGAATCAGTTTGGATGGTTCGGATCCAGATCTGGTGTCTTAACGTCTGCACACACACACACAGGTGGTGTCATTAAAATTTTTAAGGCTTGTTTACCCATGTAGGAAAAGAAGTGAATGAGTTCCAGTCATTGTAGAGCTGTGAGATTTATCTGCCACTTATGTCGACTGCAGACACCAGACTAACAAGCTGATTTAATTTGACTCTTTTGTTATCATCTAAATCAATATGTGCACATCCTTTAGGCCCCGAGACGTTAATGGAAACTTACATTTTGTTTACATCAGGATGAAGCGTCTACCCTTACACAATAAGGGGATTTGGATTGTTAGTGCTATTTGCTATTTAGAAAAAAAATATATACGTTTTTTGTTTGGAAAGTGGGTATCATTGTTATGCTGAAATAGTGGAACCTTTAATGCCTAAATATTGTTTGTGGGGTATTATAGTGCATTTACTGCCCCCTGTAGGCGACATGTGACATGTGTAAACAGAACACCATTCTAGCCAGCAGAATGTTGTGCGTCATTACTTTGCAGACTAAACTTTACTCGACAGACGTCTTACAATAGACCTGTTATTGGTGGCTTCTGTGTTTCTGTGTTTAATGTCACACGTGTGCAGCAGCCATGATGTGGACTTATTGCTTCCTACCATCACCACGTCTGTGACGGTGTGTCTTTGCCATTTCCTGTGAATCTATCACCGTTAGCCGAGCAATCAGCGAGGAAAGGGGCTCCGGCTATAGGGAAGATAGCTGTTCCATATTTATACCACCATCACTTCCTTCAGTCAACAGCCCCCCCCCCACCCACCACATCATTTTATCGAATGCAATGATCTATAGAGAGAGAAACGGCCGTCAAATAAAAGTAATAACTCCGCAGCTCAGGAAAAGGAAATCGGGTCGCTGGTGTGTCCCAGCCGCCACACAGACATCCTTCCCCAGCACCGCTGCCTTATGTGGACGAGCATTTCTGTACCACCACCGCACCCCGCCCTGCTCCTGTTGCGCCCTCCTTGCTCAGGTTTATCATCAGCTGCTCCCCGTAGATGACTTATTGCCTTCTCCAGCCTTATCGGTCCGCCTGGCTGAAAAGGCCTCCCAGGAAGAGATTAGCAATCCAATAACTTGTGGAGCATCCACCCCAGCAGCAGCAGCAGCAGGTGCTCCCCAGAGTGCATGCTGATGAGAAGAGCCAGGACACTCTAATAACAGAGCAGCCAGCGTCTGCAGCCTCAGCACAGGTCTGCTGCTGCTGCTGCTCTGAACTTTCTATAAAGTTACAGTCAGCCTCTGTGCTGCTTTTTTGAATTTGTTTAGAGCAGACGGATTCCTGAGTTTGTTGGACTGTAATGAAACATTCAACTTGCATTTCGATAGGATTTCAGATGTTGGGTTGAGTTGAAACAGCTTATAGACACATTTTGTTTTGATGGTAAAGCACAAGTTATCCAAAGATGGAATGTGTAAAAAGAAATACCAAACTTCTATGTCCATCAGCTGTGTGTGACTGCACCTCAGACTCTGACATCCAACATATAGCAAAAAGAATGTTACATCCTTCGCTGTTTACGCTTCATTTTTCGTAAAAACAACTGAAATCGGTTCAATTGAATCGATTTCCAACTGATTCATGATGCATCGTTATGTCCCCAGAAGTCAGAGAAAGATGCATTTAAAAATGCATCCAGTGAAATAAGAGATTTAATGTGTGTCTACAACTCACATCCAAAATGCACATCCTCATGTCATATTTAAAGATAAACGCATCACAGAGCTCTATTTCTAAAAGTACTGACTTGTAATGAAGCCACAGAATGACTTTGGCCTCCGACTCAGATTTAATCTGTTGTCGCCGGCATCTCTCACAGTTTAATACCGGACTCATTTTCTTCAAGGTGGAATGAGCGGTGGCCAAATTATTTCCGGTTATGTAAATCACACCAAATCCTGCATTGATCTAAAACCCAGTGAAACCAGTAACCTTTGACCTGGGACTACTCTGAGCCTGCGATTATTATCAGCACCATCAGGGATGATACTCCCTTCTTATCTCAATGCTAAAACTATCGTTTTTTTTACGGCCTTTCCTTTCACTTTAAGATTTTATTAACTGTTTTATTGCTTGTTTCACATCATTTTATGCTCCGTATTTTATTTTAGTTCATTGTGTGACTTGTTTATCTGAGTCGTGAAGTGTCGCCCGTGGTTTTATGGAGCTGCGTGACACATTTTAACGCTCATTGTTACGGCCCAGAGTTTTACGATGAAAGAAAGAGAAACTAACTCATCTTTTAAATTTGGATGAGAGGCCAGGTGACATCATGTGGATTTACTCATGCAGATTATGTGGAGGCTTCACTTTGCATGTGTCCACGGTCACGGCTGCAAGGTATTTTACTGCAGACAAATCTGTTTTTCCATCACCTCGTAAAAACACGATGAAACTTTTTCTCATAAAGTAGCAAAAAGAAAAATACATGGTGGCATTAAAGCAAACATTATCTCTGCTCAGAATCTCTTTAGTCAGGCATCTTTTTCATGGAGTGATAAAAAAAAAGAAGGATATAACTTTATTATTTGTCTGCAAAGCCTCACTTATGAAGCTTATGCCTGCCAAACATCTCTGGCAGTATCATGTTGATTCTTTACATTTTAAATGTAGTCATTCATTTCTGTCTTTTGAGCTTTGTTTGTTGATAGATGAGTTGTTAGATGTTAAGCGTCTCCTCCATTCTTATCGCAGAACAAGTCAACAAATGAAACTGAGCTCCCTCTGCTGGATCATGAGGTGAACTACATCACACTGTCTGATTAATACTTTGAATTCAAAGAGTTGATCACAGTTTGAATGTGAACCCTAGTTTCAACGTTATGAAGCGCCACCTAGGGGAAGGAATACGCATCTCTTCACTCCGTCTGCTTTCATACCAGACCTTAATAGTTGTTATTTTTTTAAATACTGTGTGTAAAGTTATTCAGTGATACATTGGTACGTAGCTCCTTCACCGGCACCTCAGTTTAGGCGCCAGAGTGCATCCTTCCCCTGTTAACCTTTCTCTTCTCGATTCATGAATTCACTCAGTCCATATTCTGATGACTGATCTCTGTTGATTCTCCTTATGTTTGGGTGGTTGTTTAAAACTGAACTGGCCTTTTGGGATTAATGAAGTGCTCTGACCTGAACTGAGCTGAGCTCTGTTGAATATATATTGATACTTAAAACAAACCAAAACATTGCTATCAGGTATTTACTACTGGCTGATGCAGTTCACTGAGTAAGTGTTGTGTCTATGTGCAACTGCACAGCCTCAGTGAACCCTCACTTTTACTCCAGCTGATACACAGACTGCACAAACACAGACTCAGCACAAAACAAAAGGGGAGGTGGAGGCTCCAGTGTGTTTTCCTTTTCATGGGAAACACAAAAGGACTTAAACACCCTATAGCATCACTGCAAGTCATCTCCCTCCGTCCATAAATCCCCCCCGGCGTCCTCGCCGCCGGCTGTGCAGTGAATTTATGCCCTCGCCTCCTGTTATCTGTGCTCTGTGTTTTCTTCAATTTCACGGAGACTTGTGTTTCATGATAAAGAGTCGGGCCCAGTCAGTTCCTCAAGGCCAAATAAACGTGATAAGCCACTGTAGTGTTGTTATAATGCACTCTATGAATCACAGCGCAGAGCAGCTTTTTGTCAGCAGCTGCTGATCCATCATCCGTGATGCCGAGCGGCTGCTTTTCATAAACTGATTGCAGAGGGTCAACAGGGATTATTTTTAGGCACGTTTTAGAAATGGGATTGGCAGAAGTCGACTTTTGTCATCTCCGTCACGGCCTGTGGTGGCAAGCTGAGGCGTTTGTCTGCACAGGTGCTGCACACAATCATTCAAAGCATCTATTTTTGATACGCGTGAGCGTCTGAGTATCTGAGAAGCGGCGATAAAAGGATTGTCTCGCTCCTGGATGTTTGCCATCCACCGTGAGGGAGCGGCCACGCTCAGGCTGGTGAATGGGAGGCTCAGGTGCAGGAGGGGATTTGTACTAATTGAGTGAAGTACAGGAGCCGAGCAGGGACAGATCAGGTGCACAGATACTGGCCAGGGTTTGCCCAGGTCTGCACCAAACAAAGGGAGTCCGCCCCTTCTCTGTTCTCCTGTAATTGCAGTTCCCCTAATCTGTCCCCCGGCTTCCTGTCTGCCGAGCGCTGAGCCGTCATCTGGCATGAGCCTCCGCAGAGATCACTGCATCGGCTTGGCATTCGCCGGGCGTCACCGCCATGAACAAATGAAAACCGAATCACTCGGCAGAGAGATTAATGTGGAAAAATGAAAAGGGATGAATTGGACCGCACAGAGACAGATAGATACAGGTGTCTGGAGAGCAAAGACGAATTGCCAGCTTTTTGCGACTTGGCTGGCTCACGTTCCAGCGGATGAGAAGCCGGTGTCATTCTAAAACGGGCTGCGTGATATTAATTGCGACAGGCGTCCCCTCCTCTTCAGTGAAGAGATGTGGACTAACAAGGATCATCAATCATAGAGGAGAGTTTAAAGTAAATATTCCATTGTTTGCTCTTCTCTTTTATCTGAAGACGACTTGTCGAGTGGTGGCTCTGCAGTTTTTTGTCTCCAGCTCATTATGGAGCTCTCTCCTGACGACATCCTGGCTTTTTATTTTCCTCGCTGCAACGTGACAGTTTTATTTTTCATGGGACTTAAATTGAATCTGTGCGTCACAGGGACGACATTGGTCTCTGTTTTATTGACCATGTGCAGGTGGCTCTTTTCCTCCTAATCGATACAGATGGTGGAAGCAGAGATTCAATCACAACAGACATCTCCATGAACTCTTTAATATGTTTGGATCTGGCCTTTAATCAAAGATTGTAAAACACTGAACTGGTCCGAACATTCTGTCGTGGTATATCGCAGCTTGTGGTTCCTTTTTCCCCAGATTTCTAAATGAAAGAATGTTTACAGAAGCCTCTCTCTCTCTCTCTCTCTCTCTCCCTCTCTCTCTCTGCAGCGAGCTGTCCCCCTGTGTGCTTTTGGATTATAGATTGGGCCTTTAATAATCAATGACTGTGGTTGTCGGAACAGATTAGTGGCATAATCTCCAGTGTATGTCCTCATAATACGCTTTACACTGTAACTCTCAGAAGTAACACAAAGACCCGGCTTATTGCAGCTGCAGCTAATGTTTGTCACCATATTGGTTTCTATCGCCCTCCACTTCCCTTTCACGGTCCTGCGTGTCACAGTTCTATTTTCAAAGTGACATTTTTTAAAGTATTTTGACATTTTGATCGAGAAGTTGATCAAAAATGAATTCCAAATATGCTTCCTAAATGCAAACCTTCTTCCCGCTCGCCCTGCCTCTCTCCACAAGTTCTCTGAGGCGGGAGGTCACCATCTGTTGCAATCACGCCACAGCGCTGCCCTCCCCGTTTACATTTTCCCGTGTTTATTGAGGTGTGAGGCTCTGGCATGCAAACGCCATTATTCTCCCCCTCACTGGCTGATTTCCCAGCCCTGTCAGCTGATAGAGGTGAGCTGCCAGCAGAAGATGAGCTGCGCTCTGTGGGTAACGAGTGTAACACTGTAATTATGAGAAACGGACAGCAATCAAGCCAGGACATAAATCTCCAGCCATCACACTTGGTATTTAGTGAAGTGGTGGGAAACACTCAGTGTGTGTGTGTGTGTGTATTTGTGTGTGTGTGTGAGTGTGTGTGTGTCTATGTGTGTGTGTGTGTGTTTGGAGCTAGAGAGGAATACCAGGATTTTGAAGCAAAGATTCTACCACATGAGAATAGAAGAGATTTCCCTCTTTCTGTTGGCCCTATTTTCTGTCAAGCGCATTGATAGGAGCAAAGCGCAGACATGCTTCTCTCAGTTCATGAAAGTTTTTGCTTTTTGAATATTTTGAATCAACGTGAGTGTTCCCTGCTAACGTGAATCTCTCACTTTTGAGGAGTAATGCCGGGTAGGCGGAGCATATGTTCGATGGAGCCGGAGCTACAGCCCTGTGGCATTTACCTCAGTCACTGTCACTGAGGGAGATTAACAAGTGTACGAGTGTCTGGTCACATGGTGGAGACAATGTCTGTGGTTCCTGTTGATTGACAGGTGATAGTCACTGTTAAATTGCTAATGTAAACAAACATTCATGAGTTATTGCAAAGGGGGTTTTACTGCTAGTAATACAAGATTGACTCTTCTCTATTGGTAAAGCTGTAATGTAACTAGATACTTTTCAATGCCCATAAAGTTGTAGAGTAATAAGTTAACCTAAGATTCTTCTGACTCTCTTATACTTTTGATCCTAATTGATTTCTTATTACCTCTGACACTGGGTTTAGATGATTGAAATCACTTATCGCTTTGTATTTCGCAGCATCCTGCTGGAGCCATTAAATAACTGTTGATCTGAGTGTAACCTGTTATCCAGCCTGGCACAGAGCAACTCAGCCTCCCTCTTCTCCAGATGGAGGCTCATATGTCGAGAGCACTGGCTGCGTGTGTGCAGTCGTCCATTAGTGACCTCACAGGCTTCCAACCAATCCGCTCAAATGTGAGAATGGACTGGATGTGGTCCCGAAGCCCAGTTTGTGCTCTTGTGTCGGAGCCACAGTGTGAATTGTCTGCAATTACACAACTGAACCACTAGTTGAAGCAGAGCAGCTCAGATGTGGGGCATACAAACGTACATGTGCGTCTCAGGTCGCTTGTCTGGTTACACTTGTCGTCAGCACTCAGAGTCTGAAAGACAAATGTAGAGTGTGAAGTTTAAAATTTCATTTCCAGCCTCCCTCTCTCTCTCTCTCTCTCTCTCTCTCTCTCTCTCTCTCTCTCTCTCTCTCTCTCTCTCTCTGTTGTGTTATTTTGGT
>JAFBJT010110295.1:55671-71518 GCA_016785325.1 Chascanopsetta lugubris
TCTCTCTCTCTCTCTCTCTCTCTCTCTCTCTCTCTCTCTCTCTCTCTCTCTCTCTCTCTCTCTGTTGTGTAAGATCGGTGAAGCTCAAACACAGTCCTGTTGTGTCACCGACTTTTTGCATATCTCACACTTCTATGTGTCAGAGTGGGGACAGAAATTATTGATTTGAATGAATCTCTGTTGACACACACACATATAATCAGTGGTCAATCATCATCCTTTTATTCAACAGCTTAATGAAATCCAAGCGTCTCTTCTTCCTGACTAATCATCCGAATTATAAATAAAAAACTCTGAACACTGATGTGGGGGAAATTATTAAAAGATCAATCTGGCCTAAGTGGAAATTAAAGAGCTCCGCCCCCCCTTGCTCCTCTTTGAAAAGTGAATGTCAGTGGAACTTTGTTAGCAAAGGTTAAGGCGGCCATTAGGATTCAGCCTGCAGTTCCTCTAATTTATTCCAAAAGCAGCAGCAGCATTCATGTATGGATCTGCTCTAAGTTGTGGATGACAGCGGCGGCAAGATTTCCATCGCAGAACGTGACTTAGAACGACAGCGTGTCTGACACACACACACACACACACACACACACACACACACACACAACCTCCTTGGTCGAGGTTCAGCTCTAGCTGAGTGTCACCAGCCGTCTGAGGCTAGGAGTAAATCTAAAACAACACCACTTCTTCATTTCCTCTTTTCCCCGAAAGAAGCTGAACGACTCTCGACAGCCCGGCGCTCGTCTCAGCTCAGCAGAGAAAATGCAAAGGAATTTTAGCCGTGCCCACGTCGCTGGCGCTGATTAATGGCGAGAGGTGGAGGACCCATGTTGTGGCTTTGATGAGGCAATTTGTACAGTTCTGCGGGAAAACAATGGCAGTTCATTTTATTGCAATGTGTCTCCAGGGACACATCAGCATGGCTGCTCCCGCGTACAGTGAGGAGCTGAGCGCCACCATAAATCAAAAGACGCTGGTCTGCATGGGAGGGGCAGTGTTACAGCTCACTCTTTAGTGGCCCGTGTGCTGTTTGTGGCTCCATTTGAATGCAGAGTTGAAAGTGTGTTGGGTTATGAATACAAAGCCCCATTGTTTTCCATTCATCCCTCTGGGTGTGAAGGGAGCCGCCGGTGGATCATTCATCCTTTGTGCTCGAAAAACATCACATTTTCCAAATAAGGAAAACTGCAGCCGATTTCCAGCAGCTTCTTTCTCCACGTTCATCACACAACCAGAGTGATCAATAAACCTGTTTTGATGATCCCACTATCACATCACATCAGCCTCAGGACAAACTGTGCAACATTTGTCTTTACTTGCCTTTTGTCTCACATATCAGCAAGAAGGTTTATTTCTTTTTCTTTTGTTCTTTTTTTTTTAAAAGGTGCAAGTGTGTAAGTGTGTTTTACCTTCGGTTTACTACACACACACACACACACACACACACACACACCCCTGTAAGAGCCCGACTAGTCTCTCCTCTCTCTCACCCTCATTCCCAGGAATTTACAAGATTGGACAATTACAACTTAAGTGCCATTAAGTGACAGGATGGGAGGGTGACGCAAATGGCAGGAGCGGCTTCTTGTCATCATTCAGTGTGAGACACAGAGGCACAGTGTAATCATCAAATGGTTTCAGCCCAACACGAGCCAAATGCTCTCCAACCGTGTCATCCACATAAAAGTTTATGACGTATAAAATTTGATGTTGACCATTAATCAGTTTTGGTAGTGTGTTGCTTCCTGCTGTTGGTGTAACAGCATCATGTGATGCACTGATCTGAGTCTGTAGAAGGGGACAACTCATCTAGCAACTCATTTGGTTATTGAATTAATTAGGCCTGTTTAAAAGCAAGTCCCCTGCAGGGGGCAGTATATGCACTATGGCCTAGTCTACCTTATAAAACAATATTTCTACTGCATGTACACAGTCCCACTGTTTCGATTAGCGAGTATTTTTTAAATCTTCAAAAAGAAATTCCTTACTTAACCAGGTAGGTCAATTGAGAACCAGACCTGTGGCCGTATCAGTGTTGTGGCCAGTGACGATGCAGCCTGTCTCAAGCTGGATTTGAACTGGCCACTTTCGCTTTCAAAGGTGGCTGCCCTACCCACTGAGCCACTGCTGAGTATTTAGAAAGAGGGCACAGTCCAGGAGTACAAGTTGTTGTTCAAGTAAACAAGTGAACATTATAAGATGAGGCTTTTTTTTAATCCTGTCACAGGGGCAGTGTGTAAGATTTCAGTCATTTTTGTCACTCTATCTATACAAATAAAATGACAATTTTACGAATGTATAATCCCCTCAGTGTACTTGCTTTTTACATTACCCTTAAATGAGCCCTTTAATGTATATCTACAACAGGAGGGGGTCCTCCCTGTGGGGGCAGCCATATTTTTACACTAGCCCAGATTGTATGTACTAAGCAGCTTTTGAGCTTCAACGGCAACCCAGGGCTACCATAGGTTTTCCTGCAGGCTTGGATGGGAAGGGTGAGGTGATGGATATAAAATGCAACTTCACCCGGAGATGTCACCAAATCTCACACACTGTACCTTTAAAAGGAATCACTGACAGATTGAATTGATTATCAAAATCAGCACCATGAACATTTCACAAAAGCAAACTCCAATAAAACAGAATACGGTCCTCTGGACGTGTTGTTAGCGCCGGCGTCGGTCTCCACAGTCCATTCACTTCAGCTTCACACTAACTGTAATTACTGTCCTCATTATTTATTCAGTTAACAAGAACAATGGGAGACTTGGCTTCTGTCTTGGAACTAGAGACAGTTAACGAAGCTGCTGCTGCTGCTGCTGCTGCCTGAGGCCAGAGAGAGAATCTCCTGTTGATCTGGACCATAAACAGTCAGATGGAGCTGGCCTGTGTATCTATTCTCCATCCATCCATCCAACATGCATTCCTGCCTGTCATTACTTGTTTGATATCGATATTCAAACCAGTTTTTAAAAATCCAGTGTTTCTTTAGTAGCTGCTGCTGTGCGCTGTTGTGCTGACTCAGCATATCTCAGTGTGTGTACATTTTTCAAATGCGTGTCAGCTGACGGGTTCAGTCGCAAATGTTTCCATGTTGAAGAATGTGGCAGTGAGCAGGCATTAACGTGTGTGCCAAGGCCGTCATTAGTGTTCGTGCAGGATCTATGGGCGGCGGCTGAGCAGCTGTACAGTGCTCAGCTCTGTTTGATTGACTTCACGAGTAAATCTACAATAACAAAACCGCTGAGGTTAATCATTTGTTGCCGTTGTTTGTCTAGAATGAAGCATTAAGTGTAATTTCTCATATGATCATATCATATCATCGCATGTGTGGACCAGCTAAGGAGATAGAGATGTATGAGACAGGACAGAGCGATGGTGAATAGTGAAAGAGGAAGACAGATATTCGGTTCCTCACTTCAGTCGTTCTCCTTACTCGCTCACTCACTCACTTGCTTGTTCCATGCATAAATGAATACAGATACATAGCTGTGTGAAATCAGTAGAGCTAAGAAGTTGCCGGGCACAAGATGTTGCTGCTAATCATTCCCCTCAGCCACTGTCCAAGCCTGCATACAAACCAGCTTACACACACACACACACACACACACACACACACCGCCGTGTTGTGCCTAAACAATCGCTTTGGCTGATATTTTCCCTTCACAATTCCTTCCCTCTGTCCATTCATCACTCACACACCATTCCAGAGGAAATATGTTGCTCTGCAGCTTATTACAGGACACAGATATTGGACTCTGCTTTGCATATTGAGAACTTTATGGCAGATGCAAACTCTCGCCTGTGAAACTCACATTTCTGAAGAAATTAACGCTTGATTTCAGAGATGATGGAGGCAGAGGCACTTGTCTGTCATTTAATGTTGTCTCATCAAAATGAGAAATACTGTACGTGGTGGCTCCTGAGGGAAAACGTTAAGAAGGATAATAAAAGTGATGCTGAGAGTGGGTTTTCTGCTCCATAAATTTAAACAGCTGCAGGTTCAGGAACATGTGTGTCCATTGGACGTCTGTGGGAACAGCTGACTTCAAACGATTAAAAGAGGCTTTAATATCTTTTGAAATCTCCAAATTAGCATGAAAACTATTCAAACTGTGAAGCTGACCATATATGAGAGCTCCAGTCCTGTACTGTGACTGTGTTGTTTATAATATGGCTGCCCACAGAGTGAACTACTCTGTTTGTTGTCTTCTTTGATTTAGATCTTTTGTGTTTCTTGCTACATCTGAATTGGATCATCTTCTGTGATGGAACATTTGTTGGCGTGTCTGTGGTTTTCCTACATTTCTAAGGGATGTGAAAATCCTCCAGCAGGCATAAGTTATGTCTCCATTTTGCCATTTTCCTCTTTAATTGGAAACCCACAGTACTGACCCTGCAGATCTGAAGCCTGGTGTAGGTGGAAACACCTCATTCTCACTCTTACTGGAGTCCATTTTGTGTCTTACTGCATCCTACCGGCGGTCAGCAAGGCTGGAGAAGACGTTAAGTGAGATGACCCGTGTGAAAAGAACCTTTGCAGGTGTGGTGTGTCTGAAGAGGCACAGCGCGGCTGACACAGACAGACACTTCTGTCTCATTTGTGAGAAGTAGTGTCCAGAGCAGTGAGCAGTACATTGTTCCTCCAAGTGAGTGAAAGTTGTTTAGATGAAAATTATCAAAGGCTCATGTGCTTGTTAAATTACAGATTCAAATATTTTGACCACACAGGAATCATACATGTAAACATGTATGAAAAATAGTTTGCGCTAAAATAAATATATGAGACCAAATCTGGTTTGTAAGACTTTCCTGACCTGTCTGAATCGGACTCGTCATGTTCACATGTCCATGAGGAAAATTATGTTGAAACAGAATGACTAACCACATCTTTATAACTCAAAGCTCTGCAGTTTAAAAGGTTGGAGGAAGGATCATCCCGGTGGAAATGGATCAACTTTTAAAGTTTCCAGAAACAAACGGAATACTCAATTAAACCCACAATTTGAACCAAATAGCATAATTGATCATAGCCATGTTTAAATCTGTTAATTTGAAAAAGTTTAATCTTTTCAAATTAACAGCGGACATCTAACCTCCTGGTGGTTGAGGTCATTAGAAAATGAAACAGTGTCATTGTAATAGTATTGTAATAAAAGTAAAAACTCAGCATTTAGATTTATATATAATCGCATGATAATTCTCATTCAAAATGTTTCTTAACACATGGATAAAGAATATAAATAAGAATATAAAGTAATGTAGTTTTAATCTTGTCACTGCAGATGTTTATTATCTTAGAATTAAAGGTCGTTAAATTAATTAGTGCCACCAGGACATTTTATAAACAGAGGCAGTGAGTTTGGCTGATTACTGTGCTGCCTCAATCTCACAGGACATTTTTAACCGAGGCTCCATTTACACAGTCAAGGTAATTTCATTGTTTGCCGGAGATAATTTATTTTTAAACGAAAGTTAGTTATATAAGACAGCTCTCTATTGTACTTATAATAAGGTTATAACCAATTTAGTTGCACTGAAATCCTCCCATGACATTAAACAACCTGACAATATGAACATGATGGGATGTTGATGCACGCCTCATGATGCACTTTGATTCTGTGTTCGCAAAAGTCAAATAAAATCATTCCACATGGATCCAGATTGAAATGATTTGTGCTGATTAATCCATGCAGAGTGACAGTATCATGGAGGAGGGAGTGGCCACATGTGCCGATTTATTCCCCTCTATTATTAGCAACAGACAGAAGCAGGGATATAAGGAGGAAGAATAGGAATCAATCATGCTCAAGTGGTGAAACGGTTAATGTTTGATGTGTGTTTGCGTATGTATCACCAACACCAGCCCCTCCTCCCCCTCCTCCCTGGATTACAGCAAGGCATCAACCACCTGGAGGGGGAAATGCCTGGGTGGCATTTTGACACGCTGTTTGCAGCTGACAGCTTTAAGATAATCACTTCACGACTCCCATGAAATTTCCTAATGAGCCTTTTCGCCGAATGTCAGTCAGCTTTTACCTGTGCTAGGAGCAGCTGTATGAATTTGTACTTTCTTCTCTTCTCCCTTCTCCTTCCTATCCGCCTCTTTGTCTTCTTGTTCACTTCACTGGCTGATTTGACAGCTGTAATTCCATCCCTGGCTATTTCCGGAGGATCCATCTGCTACTGCAAAGAAACCAGAGCTGATGGGGAGCAGCGCTCAGATGCTTGCACACGCATACAAATAAAATACGTACATCTGGGCACGAGCGGTCTTCAGTTACTGCATGAGAGCTCTGAAGGCTTATACATATTGTACAACACACTATGTAAGAACAAATTATCCACATACGCATCTGCGGCCGAAGGAACCATAAATCAAATCATCCGCAAATCTTGAACCCTGGCTGAAATGCTCCTTGTCTGAAATCAAGAATAAATAACTACACCCATCTCAATTGCCTTTAAGTGGAAGACAGTGATTCAGCACCATGGAGAGCTCCAGGTCCATCCACAAGTCTGTATGGCAACTCTGCCCAGGCATCTCTCATCGAAACAACAATCTGGAGCTGTCCATGGAGCTGAACTCACACTGCTTCTTTGCAGAGGGGCACAGCCAAGCTCTTGAGCTGTCCATGGTGCTTAACCTACTCTGCTTCTTCACAGCAGGGCATTGCTGAGCCCTGGAGCTGTCCATGGTACTGAACCCACCCATGTTCTTTACAGAGGAGCACAGCTGAGCTCTGGAGCTGTCTGTGGTGCTGAATTCTGATTCTGCTCCCCTTTCACATTCAGAGGCCACCGACTGGAGCTGTCTGTGGCGCTCAATAGCAACCTCAGCCTGCTTTTGATGATAAATGTACAGCCAAAATGTGTGGGTTTAATACCAAACTTGACTTGACTTAACTTGACAAAAAATGACTTAAATGTATGCATGTACAACAGCCGTATTTGTTAATTGTTGTATCTTAGGCTGGTATTAAACGGCTACTCCCTCAGTGGATGGAATGGGTTGAAAACAGCAGAAAGTGGATTTGATGGGAGGTATCGACTCAATATGTACCCCTGCAAAATAGCCAATTATTGAGCGAGTGGAGAAGATGCGGTTGTGCACGCACATGTTCCAGAACATCTCCCTCTGCAGTGGCAGTGACGAGAGAAGGCAGGGCAATTACACTGAGTGATTTTTCTATTGAAGAGGAGCTTCCTTTTCTTTGCCGCCATGTTTTTGTTAACGTTGTGCCATTGGCAATTTAGTTTGAGTACTCTTCCAAGTACAGATTATTCCTGCTTTGAATAACTGTTTGTTTTGGATGTGCAAAGGACTGTCAGGCTTGTCCTCCACTCACCCCGCATCACATTTTTCGATTCCCCTTGTTTTCTCTGTAGGTTGGTGCTGCTTTCATCTCAGAGGGGTTAACGACAGCTATAATCCTATTGATCCAGAAAACTGATCCCTCCTAATCCTGTAACATGAAAGTTGAGCATTGTGCTGTGCTGCATTGTACAGTGGAGCCGCGAGCAACAGCTTCATGAATTCTTATCCAGCATGGAGAGCTATGCCGTCAGTGTTCGTCTCCAAGTTCCTTCAGAAACAGAGAATGTCCAGGACTGAACCCTGAGTGAAAACAGATGCCACTTTATGAATCTGTTATTTGTTTTGCCTGCACAGGACGTAGCCTCTTTTTCAACGCATTGGTATTGTGGACTCTGTCGACAGAGAACAGGAGACGAAAGAGAATTTCCAGATGAGCCTGGGGGAAAGAGTCAGGCTGACTGTGCCCACCTACTTCTCTTCCTGGATCTGCCTCTCAATGTCTCACCTCTTATTGTGGCCTCATGCTTTGTATCTCTGTAGAGTTTTGCTCCCATATTCCTCCTCTTTAAAGCCTCCCGTCATCTCTCTATCCTACCTTTGTCTCTCTTTTGTTTCTTTCCTTTTCTTCCACCTTGAAGCGTGTGCCAGTTGCATCTGACGACAAACTACATGTGACAGAACCCTGACGTGACCGACGCTCACCCACACGGGTTAATGACACTTGGAGGCATCCCATGATGCACATTTCCATGGCTGCCAGCATGAATGTTGGCTGAGTCAGCGGGAAACAGTCACACTCTCGCAGCGTTTGCGGTACAGTGGAGGTGACATCAGTGAGTCGGGATGACACTGTACCAGCAGCCTGTGCCTCCCACACTGTTGTCGGCTTTCACAGTGTTGTGAGAGGAAGAGGAGGAGGCATGGTGAGGGCTGGGAATTTAGGAGATGGGCTGGTTGCCTTTGCTTTCTGGTCACATTAATGTTGGAGAAAGGCGAGGACAGGATTTTTGTCTTAAAATGTCAATTCATGCTGCCACCACTCACTCAGCTTGTTTACATGGTGATCCTCTGACTCCTTGAAAATGATTGAATGCAGCTTCCATAGTGTTTCACATCTATAAAGGTGATTTATGACTCTGTATTCAAGTCAGATTAGTCAAGTCTGAAGTTTCCAACCCCACCTCTTACCTTTATAGTTTTAGTGCCATCATCACCGGCTTCACGAGCAGCGCTTGACATTTTGCACATTATTTGGATTCAGACTAAACTGACAATCAGAGAAATGCTGTGACAGCCACATTTAATGTTTCATAGTTCCAGCCACAGCTTTTAAACCTGTTGTTATTTTATTTCTCTGTAAACATCAAATGCACTTCTCCAATGCAGCAGCGTGCCAGTCTCTCTCAGTGTGACCCTGCTGCTTTAACTGGAGCTGGTGCCGGTGAAATGGCTCCAACCACTTTGAAATCACACTTTGAATCAAACTCTGCTCTGATTTATTTCATTATCACCACCGGTGTTCGCCCGTAGCAAAGTGCATTTTCAAATGTCAATACTGCACGAGTGTTCATTGAGCATCAGACGAGGACATGTGCCAGCTCATCCCTCATAGATCACTGCTTTTCAAACAGTCAAAGCAGACTCTGTGGTTATGAGGGTCAAAGCTCGATTCACAGCTCGTCTGCAGAAAAACTCATTTTCGTTCGCTGGAGTTCGTTGGACCAAATTTGAAACCGTTTCTTCTTTGAAACTCATAATGGCTCCTACTGGAATTGAAGCGATAACTTTGGAATTGGAGTGAACGAATGTCTGTCATGTTGAGTATGAGCTGTTCTCTCACCTCTGAGGTTCCTACGGCAACCGCTAGCTGTTTCTTTTGTCTGGCAAGGTGTGAATCATGGTCAGCACTCTGAGGATATGTTCAGCAATAAATGGTGATGGGATGATTAATGTCTCTTTGCACTTTGGACAAATTCGACATCAGTGAAAACTCTCATCCATCTTCTCTCATGGCGACACATTTATGAAGCACTTTACACTGATGGGACCGAGGACTGTGCCTCCAAATCACTTGCAGTTTCCAGTGTTTAGATTTTTTAAATGTACATACAAGAGTTGATTTTCCAACATATCTGTCATGGTCATATAATTCTGGCCCTAAAAGCCTATATTTCACTCTTGAAATATGTGATCTTAGTTGAAGTAAATACGTTGTGAGGTTTAACATCAATGGATGTTGAGTTTTCATCCTTGAGACTTTCAAGTCAAATTGAAATACATCAAACATCAAGATAGAATTAAATCTGAGAATGTATCAAATTGAAGATTGAATCTGAAATTGTATTGATTTTGAATGTTGAGTGGATTTTAATCAAACTGTGTGCTCTCCTGGATTATGCACCTCTAGTGGCCAAACTGGTAGTGCACCCAAGATTCAGATTCATTGGAGCTCAGAAACGTCTTATTGCGAACACTTTGTCTTTGCTTTGCAACATTAACCTCCACCAGTTCACCCTGCGGCGACGAGGGAGCCAATCAATTTGTACGCTTTGTCAACCTTCAGTGCCTCCGCCACTCTGAGGCTGTGACACAAAGAAACCAACAAGCTCCATATTCATCATCATTCACTGAGCAGAAATCTCCTCTCATTGGTTTTGTCTCTTTCCACTCTCTCAGCACGTCCATACACATGGCCTGTAAACAACAGCCGTGAGAATGTTGATCAGGTGGATAACGAACTGTCTCAGAGCCTCATGAGTGATTCCGGGACATGAATTTGAGTTTGTCTCTCACATTTCATAAATCAGCAGGTGTTGGACACATTCACAACAACAGGAATATGTCTCATTCTGAAGTTTAGCTCGGAATATATCAGGAAATGATTTCCTGTTAGTGACTCTAACAGCGTTCTCACATGCAACCATGAGTTTGGTGCTCGTCTGGAAGCAGCTTTTTCATTTCTCTGAGGAAATCAGGATCTATTTTGTGAGTCAATTGTAGTACACAGGATTTAACACGCCCTAAATCTTTAATAGAGCTTTAATAAGCTGTCAGAATTTGCAGTTACCCTGCAATAATGTGAATTACCTCAGTGCAATCAATGCTTCTATTTCAGGTTTCTGGGTCTCCTGGCCTCGCCTCCTGAAGCATACATGGTTTTCTATCAGAGCTGTTATTGGGCAGGAGAATAGATTTAAGTGAATGTGTAATATCATGGGGACAGAGGCAGAGGTTGCTAGGCTCCTTGCATTGTTGAAACATGGGCCAGTGGCTGGATCTTTGCAGCAGTGACACAGATGCAAACCTCACGTGTCTCAGTTTTCTCCTCCTCCAATGAAACATCTCTCCAGGATCAGTGAAGCGATAATAAACAAGCAGCCTAGAGAACGAAATGTAAATAACAAGATTAAATCGAGGGCTGCATTGTGATTGAAGCAGCTCCCTCCAGGCTAGAATTGATTGGCCGTTTCAGCGCCGTCAGTCCGATAAATAAAAAGGAAAGGAGACAAATGACATGCTAAACTATTTGTTATGCACATTTAACGGGAGAACCTGATCAATTCTGCTGGATCACTGCACTGTCACCGGAAACAATCGGGCCCTCACATGGAGAAACGGCTCCTGGGATGATAATGGAAAATGATGGAGCATGAGGACCAGAGGTCTGGTGGGATGAGGAGGAGGAGGAGGAGGTTTCAGAAGTCTGACATCTCCCAAGCAGAGCAGAGAGAGGGAGGGTGAAGGGGGAGGAGCAGAGGCGTGCGAGAGAGATCAAAAGGTTCACTCATCAAGCGCTCCCTCTCTCTGACGAGGCAGGAGCGATGCTGCAGGTTCAGGCTTCCAGTGAAAGTCTGTGATGACGTGGACAGAAACGCTGCAGCTCCGTCTGAGGTCTCATCAGTCTCTGCGGAGTACTTATGTTCATCAGCCTCTCCCCCCTGAGAGCTGCACACATTTGTAATGCAACATTTCATGTGTTTTGAAATCGGTTGGTAAACAGTGATGTCATCCACAGAGGCAACGTGATGTTGACAAGACACAGAATATCATATAGATCCTGTAGCTTTGAGCTGGACTAAAAGGTGCAGTGTTTAAGATTTGGTGACATCTAGAGGTGAAGTTGCATGTTGTATCCATCACCTCACCCACACCTTTCTGAGCATGCAGGAGAACCAATGGTAGACTTCAGTTGTCATTAAAATTCAGAAGATTTTTGGTGCGTACACTTTTACAACTGTAAAAACATGGCAGTCCCCGTAGAGAGGATCTGCTCCTCATGTAAATATACATTAATGGGCTCATTTAAGAGTAATGGAACAAACAATACATTTAGGTGATTATGAATTCATATAAATATCAGTATGATATTTTTAGAAGTGACAAAATATACCTTTAAACTGCATGAGAGATTCCGAATCAGAGGCTCCATCTGTGGATGCTGCGACAGCACCATGTGCCCATCCCAGATCTAGCTTTGCTCCGCCTCTTTGCATGTTTTAGGATGAACCAGGAAGTAGGATACCGCCCACGATGAGCCTCACAATCACTCAGTCCATCTTTATATAGAGTCTATCCAGATCAGCTCAGAATTAAAGGGTCCAATTGTCCCCCTAAAACGAAACATCTGCAGCTTTCAAAGTGACAATGACTCTCCTCAGGCCTTCAGTCCAATTATACCTCACATCAAGGTGGCATGTGTTATTTTTTACCTTGCATGGTGGGGAAAGTGTGGCTGGGTGTTAGCAGCTGAAAAGGGAAGTATTTAGCACAATGGCGCTGCTGGAGGACGACTGGAGAGCGAATCACTCTCCATCGTGATGAAGTGAAAGGTTACAAAGATAGTCTGTGGGGATGTGACCTCATTCTCCTCTTCTCCTGAGAGCAGCTGCTCTCTTGGCTCTGAAGGCAACAGGAAGGAAGGAGGAGTTACTTTAGCATGACACATTGGAAGCCTGGTCTATTTAGAGGATTGACGCTGTATGACTGTAGAGGACGATCTTTACAATCAGTGCATCGATGTAATTGGAGCGTCAGAGTGTATATTGTGTGGAAATGTCTTTCCCCTAGTTTTTTGTTTAGGCAGCAAGAAAAAGAGAAGCTGCTTGACTCCGTCTTCTCCACCAAGGTCTCCAGTACGAGACTAACATGGGAACACGAGTCATTAATTGACACCACTCAGCTCAACTTTGAGAGAGATTGTACAGTGTCAGTCAAAAGTTTTGAGAACCTTGCAACCTGGAACATGAATTGATTTGTGGTCATGTAATATTTGAGGTTCAGCAGCAGCGCGGCCTCCAAGACAATCCCCCGTTCCTCAGGTTGTCAGGATCTGACATTTATCGGAAAGAGTCTCACACAGCCAGATCTGCATGTGTAAGAGAAGGTAATTGACAGGATCCAGGGTCTTCATGTGAATCTTAGTTAGGGTTTTAATGATGCCGGGTTCCTTTAAAAGGTCGACCGTTTAAGTCGTAGCGAGAAGAGCAGACCAGATGTTGTTATGAGAGAAAGGGGATCAGGTCATTTCCTATTAGATCTTTGTCATTTCCATTTAAACTAAAATCCATCAATGTTTGTTCAGAGAACAATGATGTCACATGGACTTGATTCTCATCCCACTGTGAAATTGTATCATTAGGATACAATTTCCCTTTTTTTAAGAGTTTTCATTTTATTTGAACGTGCAGTGTGTAAGATTTAGTGACATCTAGAGGTGATGTTGCCTATTGCATCTATCACCTCACCCATACCCTTCTGAACATGCAGGGGAACCTATGGTAGACTTCAGTTGTCATTAAAATTCAAATATTGCCCCTCTGTGTTACATGGGATCTAGGGGGCGTAAGCGCAGTACAAACAGGCAGGATGCCGAACGAGGTTTTGCAAGCTTTACTGAGACAAGGCAGCAGGCAAACAGGAACAGGCAGGAATCAGAGTCGAGGTACCGATCACGGGTCGGGTTATCAAGCACAGGAGACAAAGGGAGGTCAGGGACAGACAGAACAAGGAACGCTGGAGAGAAGGCACGAAGACATTACAATCTGGCAATGATTGTGCGACAGGCAGAGGCTTATAAAGGGTGTGGTGATGAGAGCAATGAGCAGCAGCTGTGAGGTGTGGGTGTGGCTGGAGAGTGGAGCAGGAGGGGAGGGGGAGAGGAGAGAGAGTAGGATCGTGACACTCTGGGCTACTGTAAAAACATGGCAGCCTCCATAGAGTGGACTCACTCCACCTGAAAATATACATTAATGTGGTCATTTAAGGGTGTGGTAGAAATTCTAAGAGATCATTATTATTTCATTCTTGTGTAGTACTTTTTAGCTTGTTAATGTGTATTTTTTTTTTACAATAGTCCTGTTCCCAGGTAATATATCCCCTTATCTGTGTGAGAGTTTCCCTTTGAGGAGAATCTCGCAAAAAAAAAAAACTTCTCTCAGAGATCACAGACGGTTAACCCCTGCAGGGGCGGAGACAATAGAGTGGTCTGCATTTGTTGACTGAGCAAGTTGTCAAAGCACCTTTTCTTGACGACTGATTTGTGTCAACTTTGTGGGAAACTTTTTGCTGTGACAGATGTCCAACTGAGACCCTGAGAGAGGGAGGATAAACAGGGACTAGAACCTGTGTTCAGGGGGGCATTACTCAAGCTACTCTCTGCCATGTAGTTCTGTGTTCTGTTCCCTCTTTGGCCAAAGATTAAAACTTTGATGCTTGCAACTTCTTCAGTCTTTTTCCTTGACTCCAGGCAGAAAGAACATTTCCGCAACAAGGGTAATGGAGAAAAAAAATTGGTTATGTGATTGTAAATGAATGAAAATGTCAGTATGTAAGTGGCAAAAATGACAGAAATGTTCCACACTGCACCTTTAAATTTTGTTAGGATTCTGTTTTGAAAAGGTTTATTAGGTTAGTGTAATTGCATTCAAATTTCATATATGCTCATTATATTCAATTAATATTCATATTCAATTCAATTCATTACTTCAATTGCACAACTGCTTTGAAAAGTTGTGCCCTTGTTCATGAGGCTTTTATCATTCCTTTTGTCGTATTATTTTTTCTTAATTATCTATTTATCTAATTTTTACTATTATATTTGACACACCAATGTTGACAGAGGTGTCTATTGGCCAGTGGATCATCAGAGGACAGAAGCTGATTAATGAAGAACAGAATTCTCTCTGTTACCTCAGGTCCATCTTGTTTCAGCCATATTCACTTGATGAGTCATAGTGAGGGGCGCCTCATAGACTCATGTCGACTGTTATCTCCATTAGGATGGATTGAAATTTGATTGGCAGCTCATGGTGAAAGGTCAGAGGAGCCCTGCAGCAGCAGTGGATTTGTGGATTCAGGTAAAGCCTTTATCTCTCAAGGAAAGTTGGCTGTAATGAGTCTGACCTCAGCACCCTGTAATTATGATACACCCCCCCCCCCCCCCCCCCCCCACCCCCCCCCCCCCACACCCACCCACACACGCACACGCACACGCACACGCACACGCACACACACACACTGAAGTCTAACCAACTTGTTGAACATGTTATTTTCTTTCTTTTTTTAAATTCCTTTTGATTCGAGGGGCAGAGAAACTGCCTGAGCCAGGACTGATTGATGTTCAGCTTCTGGAGTTAAAGCTAAATTGAATCTGTTGTCAATCACTCTTCATTGTTTGATGTTGAAGCTACTTTCATTCAGAATATGAATAGTTTATGATCAGAGCCTTTAACATCAACCTCAGCTCAGCCTCAGCTGGTTTCGTTCACTATGAGTTTTAAAATGTCAGACGTGGCTTGTGAGACGTCATGACCTACGAGTCTTTGTCACTGCTCGGTAATAAATCCTTTTTACTATCCAAATTTTTTAAAAATTGTTTCATGATGCCCCTTGAATACGGAACCCATGCAGAATTACCCTAAAATCATCACCGTAATGATGCAGAAACAATAACAATCGCACACCAGAAATAAAAATGAGAGCATCTCATTTGCATTGCACACTTTTATGGGCTCTTATGGAAATCTCTGCATTGCACACAAACAACACGAGGAGAAGGTTTGAGGAGGGAGACGTTGTCGTCATCGCTCATCACAGAGCTAGAAACCATAGAGTTGCAGCCTAATTCTGTTCCCCAAGAAAGAGAGATGTTAAGTCTAACGTTGTTTGGCAGCTCAAACTAAAGGTGCGTTTGCTTTCCCTTTTTATTTTCCCTCGCAGGTGAATAATTAAGACCTATTGATATTTCTCCGCCACCCACCATAATGACAGCAATAATTCATACTATGCTGATTAGCAGGTTGATGGTGGGGTGGAGGGGTGGTGGGGTGGTGGGGGTGGGGGGGTTGGTGGGCGTAATGCATTCCAGATTCCTCTCCAGCATCAGGAATATTATGGTAATGGTGAACAGAGGCCGCGGCTCCTCCGAGCTGTGTTTCTATGGCGCTAATAAGTCTTTCTCTGCTCGCGCACTGATTACTCCTCAGTGCTTATGTGTGTGTGTGTGTGTGTGTGTGTGGGCGGGGGGGGGGG